>OZ010691.1:14782107-15068174 GCA_963932265.1 Thymelicus lineola | reverse complement strand
CCCCCCCCCCCCCCTCCCCCCTGTGACCAATCGTGGTGTTTTGAAGACCCCCCCCCCCCTAAATGGGTCACGTGGTTTTAGTATGTTCCCTAAGGTAAACGGTGAAATGTTTGTTAATTTATTTTGTCAAATGTGTATGTGTATTTTTTCTATGGAATTCAGGGAATCAAGGCATTCCCTGAAAATAAATAAATTTGAATTTTGAATGAAATGAAATGAAATAATCTTTTGTGGGTATCACTGATTCGTGATCGCACGTCATTTTTTTAATCTACCAGCTTTTCGGAAAGGTGCTTTGTCATGGAGAATGTTTTGAAAACGGAACCAAAAATTGTGTGTTAGCACAGAAGACATAATAATACATAATTGGTGTTAGTTGAAAAAGAAGATAAAAGAAAACATAAACAAAACAAAATAATAATTTCTTGTGTTTCAGGTATCGCTCAAGCAGCCTTGGACACTGCTATTGAATACGCCAAGGAAAGAGTAGCCTTCGGTAAAAGCTTAACAAGGCTGCCATCTGTTAAGGTATTGATAATTTTATCTATGAATGTTTTTTATTTGCTTAATAGACTTTCAACTAAGAAAATTGTAAAAATATTGAGAAACAATTACTGAAAACTAAATTATAGGCGCTAGTTTCATGAATATTACTTGAGTGATAGGAAAACGCGATGATGCCTCCCAGTGGCGTGCCTTGGCCGTCAGAACAAGGCAAGCCCAGTTGTGTCGTACAACCCAGGATCTCGGGAGCTTTGACCCGACAACACAGAACACTCCATTCCATACGTATAATATTTAACAACAAATAATATGAGTGTTAAGAGCTGCAGAGTGATGATAGTAAAGCAATGATAGTAAGCTGGGCTTTTCGGCTTGTATGGCTGTACCTGACCTACGCAAGATACGAGCAAGCATCAATTGACGGTAGTGTGCGTACGACATGTACGTAGTCTACTGATTTAGTATACTAATTTACCTCGGTCAGTAGAGTTAATTCACCTAAAAAAATTCTACTACAAGACTATCATTTTAACAAAAAAATAACCGACTTCAAATGAAGTACATCCAATAAAAAAGAATCATCAGAATCAGTTGGCGTGATATTGAGTTATTCGTCCATTTATCGCGCACATACTTAATGCAAATTTAATACTTATATGCTTTTGAAATGGATGTCATTGTCAGATTTCGCTCAAATTTATGTGGGACCACACGACAAGCACCAGCTTTCGGTTAAAAAAAATCGTCAAAATCCCAGTCCAAAGTTCCGAGGTAAGACATAAAAAAAATACAGTCGAATTGAGAACCTCCTCCTTTTTTTGAAGTCGGTTAAAAAGTAGACTTAAACTTAAACACACCTGGATGATTTAACCCAGGTGAATAAAGTCGACGGCACCAAATAATCACAATAAATACGTATTGTATGTCCCCCCAGGATCGTCTGTCAGACATGTGCATCCTAACGGAGAGCGCTCGCCTGTTGACGTACCGCGCGGCGTGTGACGTCAGCACCAAGAACAGTGCGATGGCGAAGTACGTCGCGGGACGCAACGCGGCCGCCGTGGCCGACCACTGCGTTCAGATCCTGGGCGGCCGAGGGCTCTCCACTGACTATAATGCTGAGAGACACTTCAGGTGACCTAATGAGTACTATTATAATTATATTAACAGGACTAATCTTCATAAAACTAGCCGTTCTAACTTCCACAGGCTTATTAGTAACGAATAAAAACTACTGATATTGTTCTATATTAATACGTGAAAGGATTACCCTTTGTACCCCTTTTTAAGAATAATGTGCTGCATTATTTACGTGGCTGAAGTACTTTAGGTATGGTTAAAGTTTTAAGTATTATACATTGTTAAAAATACGTTATTGAAAAATAGAACATTCATATTCAAAGTGAAGTAAACATTTGACAAATTGAAATAGAGTCTAAATTCGACTGCAGAGAGGGTTTCTAGTCCAATTACTACCTAACATGAAAGGACCTACTAACCGATTACAGTCCCTCATATCACGATATGAGGTTTGTCACAGATGTCCACGAGCGGCAGGGGATGTTGGCATTGCAAGCTCATTTGCTAAGCTCATGACATAAATATAACTATGAAATCTTATTCGTAGTTAGTTTTTACTAACTGCAACTTCGGTGCAACAAAGTCACAACAGCTCATTTTGTAATTTTACAGGAGAGGAGTTTTAAGATTTTTTTTTTCACATTTATTTCCATATTACTGGATTACAATCAGCTGTAGTAGGTTAAAAATATTATACTATTGATTGTTTATAGTTTTTGCTACAGTTTCACGTAAAATGCTTGTTTTTATAGACAATTTGGCATACTTAACTCAATTTTACATTTTGGCTATTTGTGATTTTGTTGCACTGAAGGTGTGAAACAATCCAAATGTGAAATTACGCCACAAATCCCTACCCTGACTACCTATCAAGAAGAAACGGCAAGAAACTCCTGTACCTGGTACAAATTGTAAACAGTTTCTTGATCTCCAGGGACGCGCGAGGGACGCAGATATACGGCGGCGTGACCGACATCCAAAAGCGGTTGGTCGGCCACTATCTGCTGAAGGAACACGACGCGCTCTGATACGTTCCTCCCAAACCCCTCTCCAACGCACAACTGAGGTGCCGTACTAAATAAATAATACAGTAAGTTACACAGATTATAATAACGGATTCGACCCCAGTAAGTTACACAGATTATAATAACGGTATGGCCGGATTCGACCCTTTAACCCATGGAGTATAGAAGGTAGAAGGAGTGCCATCTCTGTCTATGAAAAGTGCGTAAAAACGCGTCCAATTACGGGTGACGCTGCGATGCGGTCTACAACAGCTATGTTCGAATATCGCTAGTTTTCAGACACTAGCGCCTTTCATTACGAGTGGCATAACTCAGCAAACTTCACTCCGTCTACAACAGCTATGTTCATATCGCTATTTCTCAGACACTAGCGCTATTCTGGAGCACTTCTTCAACTTTCCCCTCATATTAGATGGCCCTCCTTCTGCTCTATCCTCCATGCTTTAACCTGCTAATAAAATGTCGTATATGATTGTCGTAGCTTTCGTTTGAATTTTGTCAAGGTATACGACGGCCGACATCATGAAATCTGACAAGATGAAGTGTACATAAAATGTTTAGTGGCGCATTATAAATGTTGTATTTTATTTTAGTTGGTTTGCATATTCATTCTTCATGCATTCCACAACTATTCTTTTAATCTGGTGTGAATGATGCTCGTCGAATCCGCGCTAATTCGTGCAAATGATATTAACAGTAAATTGTGCAAAACTTATCTACAGTGGGAAACATAAATTTTTCGGGATATGTATATTTTTTAAAACTGGATCTTTTACTGAAATCATATTCATAATTGTGACTAATTGAGAATATTTGTATGTGTACTTGCAATGATGAAGTTCATACAGCCATTTTTGCTAACACGGGGAGTCCCGTATTACTACGGGAAAAGAAATACCGAATATATTCTATTCGTACCATAACTAAAATACTTGTAATGTTATTAAAAATAAAAACGAAAATAATTCTTGTAAATCATGATTTTAATTGCGCAATGTTAAAATGTGTCTAAAATAAAATAATGTTAAAAATGTGTCAGACAATAATATATTAATTATAAAACATACAATGCTGCTATCTATCTTATTTATATATTTAATAGGAATTAATTGCATTTATACTAAAGACTCGATAAAATATTAGCATAAGAAAACTAAGTTTTAGCTGTTATTCAGTAATTAATGATATTAATTATAGTACATAGTTTAATGTTCTTTAGATTTTTTAGATAAAATCGTCAGAACTAATAAAAATGTATATGCTGCTGGAAAAACAAAACGCTAAATTTCATAACATAACATTAAGGTGTTTTTTTAATATTTTGTCAGTAATTAACAAAACTTTTGTGTGTTATAAAAAAGCCTTTCAATAAACAATGTGTAATTTTATGTCTGCATTATGCACATTCCTTTTCTTAATTGCTATACATATATGTATATCAAAATACATATTAATTTACATTGAAGTATAATGTCATAGAACAGACATCTCGAACAAAATGTGTGTCCCGCCCGGGAGGTTCATTTTCAAAATTGAGCCCCCGTTCTCCTTTCAAAATCGAACGAATCCATTGAAGATTGAAGGCACGTGGCGCCAATGCATTGAGACATACATGGTGTTCGCGGTGTCGGTTCTATACGCTAGTAATAATACTTCAATGTTAGTAATCAACTTTATATTTACAGGGTAATTTCAAATTGTTTGGAAAACTGATTTTTGTGCCAGTATAACGGACCTGCAGGGTAATTCACGTAACTTAAGAAGTTCGATTGCAGTGCAGTTGCAGCGACGTTCCGATCAAAATGACACTTTCCGTATTCTCTTGCGCTGTCAAACACGCTCACGTCACGCGAGCGCGTCTCAAGCGCGCTCACGTCACAAAAAGGTATTCTGATAATGCGCGTCAAGATAGCGTGTTCCCGATCGCAGTTTGATTGGTATTCTCATAAACTTTTGAAGTTTGAAGTCTCATAAAGTTTGACAGGCGCGCAGGATGCGTGCAGGAGAAGTGAAGTTCACATGCAGTTTGCGTGCAGTTGGCGTGCAGTTGACGCGCAGTCAAAAAATTATGACAATACGGTTTAGACGCCAAACTTCAACTTGATTGTAGCGTCACTCCAACTTGATTGCAGCGTCACTGCAACTTAATCGATGCGTCTTAAAGTTACGTGAATTAGGGTACTGTTCTAAGTCAAATCTATAGTCTTTTATACGTAGCTTCTAATTTTTCGGTATTATTGTACATTATGTAGTTAAGGTTTACAAACGTAGCAGCGATTATGTTTTTTTAATAAAATCATATTTATAGCTTTCAAAATTATGCAACAAAGTAGAGATGTTTGAATGTTTGTATTACATATTTATAATAAGAACTAATTGTAATGATGCCAGTACTTATTTAATGTGTTCTTTATTTTTTCTTTATGTTTAGAGCTGTTTGACTCTTCGTAAGTAGCATTCCAGCTTCGAAAGAAATTTTGTTTTTTTTTTTTAACTAAAAATTTTGACACTTTTTTAATGATTTAATTTTTATTGTGTCAAATTATTTCTTGTTGGCCAGTTGTTCAGATAATATAGTTTAAGTATATGATCGTATTCTTCCATCGACAATCCAAGTCGAATCATACTAATAATGTAGTCTTATAGTAAACTTTAACGAGTTGTTTGTTCTATGCATATTGTTGTAATTGATGTTGGTAATTGATATTTTTGTAATAAATATATTTTTCTTGTAAAGAATGTTTTTTTTTAAGGATAACGTTTCTTTGCACTTTGTGGGAAAAACGGCACTTTTAAAAAGTTACTCAGATGTCAGTTCTTTGCAATATCATCTTGAATTGTTATTTTATTTACGCTATCATCGAATTGTTTGAATTAAAGGATTTGAGCATCATATGGAAGTGTATTGATAACATCATTGTTATGATTAAAGGATTTAAAACATTACAATTAGACACAATATTGTGTTGAATGTTGTTTGTCAATAAAATTGTCATTCATTATTAATTTATTTGTTTCATAATTGTTACTATTTGAAGTAAAATTTTATAATAAATACGATTAATTAATGGTTTAATAACAAAGTTAGCTGAATTATAAATCGTTTACAAAATTACTGATAATATATATTTTTTTCTTTTTCATGCTGACGAGCATGTTGATTTATGCCGTTATTTGATAAAATAGGGTTTTGACATACAAAACTGTTCCACCGTCACATTAACACACCTAGTAATTAGTGAATTCTTTGCCGATAACGATGGCGTTAGCCGGCGTCGGTAAACAAGTCTGAATAGTGACAAAGCAGTAATTACATGTAATTATTATAATATTATTTATTATGTTTATATTGCTGGTAATTCATCTCAATTTCGTCACAAATATATTAATGGCGAATTAATAACATACTTTTTATAAAAAGAAGATGCAACATTCTTCTTTTTAAATTATCAGGCAAAAATACGATATTATTTCTTTGGGTTAAGCTGCGGTAGCCCGCACAAAGTGTAATAAACTATGTCACAAAGTATTTTTAATACAATAATATTAGGTAATATGTTGGATAAAATTATCCATATTAATTATCCCACTTCTGACTTTTTGGGTTCCCAAAACTGAATCCAAAATTTTTGCCATGTCATTAACCATTAATGAGTAATAGAGATGAACTTACAACTATAGAACCCTAATTGCTTGCCTAATTTTTATTAATATCTTTATATTAAATTATAGGTAAGCTACTTAAAATGTCTACATTATTGAAAAAATTAATTAAAACTAATACTATCTAGATTTCTTGCTTTAGGTACGGAGGAAGCAAAAACGATTCACTTAGCGTTTACGCAATTCAGATCTTACTCTTGACCGATTTCCACGGTCGTTTTAACTTTCAAAGTTATTCATTGATCGGTACTCCAAACCGCTGCAGTGTTAAGGACTTCATAATACCTTACATAGGCGTGTGGTGTCACTGTGGTCAATATAGCTCTCGTATTACAGGTTCATAATGGCCGGTAGCAACCCACAGCTCGCTTTAATCATTAGTAGTTTAGCGGTAACCGCATCGCACGAACCGTCCAATATTTGCTTTTCTAATCTTGTTTATTTCACTTCAAAATCTGTTTATTATTGTTTCATAAGATTCTATTACAATCTGATCGTTTGTAAACATGGTCTAACGTCAGTTCCAGAGTTCGGATACCGATCGGCTAGAAAATCAAATAAGGATGTTTGTTAAACAGGATTGATCCTAATGAGTCCGTTGAGTACCTAGAATCTAATGCTCGGTAGTCGCGGTACCGCCTTACCTGCGTCATTTTCAGCAAAGTACACAACCATCATCAATGCCGCGATAAAGCTGCGATAAAAAGTATCTTATCACTCCACCTCGATAACAGGCCGAAAGCAGTTGTGTACTGTGACAGTGCAATAAAAAATAATAAAAATGCGCGCCAACGCCTTTAAATTATTGACGTTTTATTTCTTAATTTTGTATTCAGCCAGTGCTCAGGACGGCAGCGATGGCGCGGAGGAAGTGCACAGATTAATAAAAGTGTGTTCGTTTTGTACGTGTAGTGAAATTCCCGAAGTGGATGGAACTCATTTGGTGTTGAATATCCTGTGTTCAGAGTTGGATAAGATTGAATACCTGTCGGATTTGGATAAGATTCAGTGGCCGGAGAACCCCAATGGATTGAAAATTGCCGCAGCTTTCGAGGGCCTCGGTCTGTCGACGCTGAGCAAGTAAGTAAACATTACAACTACCTACAAATTATCAATCAATCATAATTTATTGTAGTGATTACCATGGATGATAGGGCTGTTAGAATCTAGTGATGTCGTTATATCGTGGCAATGAAATGTAGGAAGATTTTTTATTAGGGTTACATAAATTCCATGGAGTTAAGCTTAAGATATTACCGGTATTATACTGTGGTAATCATACTCTAACTTTCGTCTCCTAGTCCTAATTTTATATTTAAAGGGAGATCGTTGTTCAACATAAAATGGAAGATTCTTTTTTAGAATCCCTTTAGTAGCAACGCAAATGTGATACATACTCTGTACAAGACGTGTTCATATTAAAATACTCTTAACTTAATATAACAAAATATATGGATTGTTCGTCATACTTATAAGTATATCATAACAAATGAATTAGGGCAATCCAATGCGCCTGCACTGAATGTTAAGTAAGCTCCACTAAACGATTAGATACAGTTGAAGTGCCCTAAAAAAAGTTAATAAAGATTTCACTATCATCTTGATATTAATGTAGATAACGTTTAAATCTGTATTGTAGTAACCACAATACAAGAAAACACTGAATCTATGTAAGACCAAAACAAAAATACTATCTGGCTATCTGGATAAGAGCAATGCCGCCTTACACTTTCGTGTCCCTTGTTTGTCAAAGACTAGTCGTGGACCATCAGATTATAGAACAATTTCTTAAAACGTAGTGTTTAAGTATTTTGTGTTTGTGTTCTCACAAAGCACTTTACGATACAATACAGGTTTAATAATACAGGATGAGTTGTTTTTTTTCAAAATCAACGGGTTTGATTCCTGGCCATGAATATAAATTTTTCAAAAATATAATGATCCACGCACACTTGAAAAATTTAGGTACTCTGTATAGTATCATTTTTGTACGCTGAAATATATAGTTTTCAACGAATTCCATGTAACAAACCTATCTAACAAAGCGAGGTGCCTCCTATTCTATTTAGCATAGTGTCTAATTTTTTTGTCGATCTTCTGAAACCAGCTTTGTCGTCGGTCTTCCTTCTGTTATCCGATTTATAACAACTGTGGCCTATTTTTTATTGGGTCAACCATTAATCTGCATGTTAAAAATTACTTGGTTTGTGTACGGATCAAAACGTTAAACGTAGCCACACATGATCGTGTATGGCTTCCATTATAGTTTCGTCATGTCTCTCCGTCTGTCCGTCCGACCGTCAGTCGTCGGCAGCATAGTGTCGAGACCCTTTGCTGGGAAGCTGTAACTTGGCATGGATTTACATATTTAACGCTTCACATAACGCTTCACACTCATAGTCCCACACTAGGATTCCCTGTGTCGTGGGTGCCATGGACAACACACAAGACAAGGACATTCACACCCAGACCGAGAACAGAAATTCAAACTCATCATTCAAATTTCTGCCTCGCTGGGAATCGAACCCAGGACCCTTGGCGCGGCGATCCGGCATGGTAACCATTGCGCCACACGGATCGTCAAAATTTATTATTTTTGTATGGGTTTCAATGGCAGATAGGGGTACCGTAGAAATCTCGTCTAGGGTGCGGGTAGTGCTAAAACCGGCACTGTGTCACCGTGACACCATCGTGCATCGTCCATTGACAAGAGTACTTAATACTATTATCATATCATCATCGCCACGTGGCCAAGAAAGAAGAGAAAACAAAGAAAGAACCCTCCTTTGATCGAGTCTAGCTTGATCGATATTTATTAGTTATTTGTAAAATGAGTAATCTTTCAATGAGTAACTATGATAATATGGGGACGGTAAACAAAGCGATCGCTGGAATCACAGTTTGATATTGATTGTAAGCGATAAAGCGTGAGTAAGTGTAACTCATCGCAGTGATAAGGGCGAGAATATGTGTGTGTAAACAAGAGGGCAATGTGTGAATGCAATCGTTATAAGCATTGCAATGTTGTCAATGCGGATTGAATAAGCGACAGACATGCTAAAAGGAGAAGTATGCATGGAAAGAGAACAGTGAGATAGTAGCTAAAAAATTAAAATGTAACAATGATTTTCAGTTAGGTACCTATAAAATTATATTTTAAGGGAAAATGTAAAATTAACAGAAGTACGAAAAAATATTCACGGAGATACGAGTGTCCTTTAAAATACTGTCTCCAACAATGCGAGACAAGTAAGTCTGCGTTGTTTCTACGTCCGTGGTCTGCACAGTGATTATGCAGTTTTAACCTTACTACAACTTCCTTGTTTTGTAAGAAATCAAAAAAATATAAGTTATGAAATGGTTGTGAAAGTCAATTTTTCCTCCTATCACAATGTTTATTTTTGAACCATATCTTTTCATTATTCGCCCAGCTGTCTCCCACGTACAGCCTCGCATTGATTCCGTTTGTTATTAGCCTGATAATAATACATTGACGGATAGGGTGTTTCATATACTGCACGTGAAGCGATCGTCTCACACATAAGAAATACTCTTGGGTTCAAATCCCCACGCACCTGTAATTGTCAAAGTTATACACCCTGTATATCTTGAAGAAGAGTTCTCCGTAATTAATAAAGATGTGTCTAGTCTGCCAATATGCACTTGTGCGTGGTGGGGCGTGGCCTGAACCCATCACATTATAACAGGAATCCCGCCGAGACATTTATTGAGATTACTGAGTTATTGAGTTGATGATGACGATGACTCCTAAAATACGAAGTTTATCTCTCGGTTACCTCATGCTGTAGAATGAGATTACCTAGATTTTATCGCGGCACTTCCGCCAGCTAGATTTGCAACAGGCTGGAGTGGCACAGATCTTGATTTGTTGATTGATGGCGCTTAAACTAGGTACTTGGCTGATAAGGATTTAAATGAGCGATCCTAAAACCGTGCTCTAAGTAGACTGTCTTTCTTAAAAAACTTTTTAGTTTTTTTTTACCGATTTAAAAAAAGGAGGAGGTATTCAATTCGACTGTAATTTTTTTATGTTTGTTACCTCTGAACTTTCGACTGGAGGAACCGATTTTGATGATTCTTTTTTAAATTGATAGCTGGTGCTTGTCGTGTGGTCCCACTTTGAGCGAGATCTGACGAGTAGTTTTACAGTTATTCCTAATTTTGAAGTCGGTTTTTTGTCAAGAATTTATTAGCGATCTTTTTGATAGGAATTTTGTTACCGGAAACCATTTATTCTTGGAATTTTAAGTTTTAACATAGTCAGTCTACTAATATAACTCAGTCTACTATGCTATGCTCATTCTAATAGCATTTCTTCTATAGCGTTCTATCCATTCATTATTTGACTATTGCCGTTACATAAGGTAAGTCACCAAAAAAAGGAAAATTGTTTAGAACAGTCCTTGGAACACGCAAACTGTGATTATTTGGTATCAATCATATGATACCGGTAAAAATTGTTTAGTGTAAAAAAATTTGGTACAAATGACATACATTGTATTGTCAGTTCTTCGTCAACGTAAAATATTATTTACTCGGGCGAAAAAAAAAAACCATGATAAAGTCCCGTATGCAACTTATTCCACATCAAGTGTTAATATTGCAAGGCATCATGACTTCCAGATTACCAGCAAACTCCCAAGTGGAATCATTGAGGTTCAACAACAACGCCATCAAGACCTACTGGCCGGACCCTTTCAGCGACGTGCCAAATTTAAAAAAGCTCTCTTTCGCCCAAAACGAGCTAACCGAGATCACCCCTGATCTGTTCACGAGGATAGATTCATTGGAATACCTAGACCTGTCGTACAACAAAATCGCAGATTTCAATCCCCTGGATTTCAAGTTCTTGCGTCATCTAAAGACGTTCAGTTTACAAAGCAATCTTTTAAAACGAGTTCCCGTTGATGCTATGCAGCCCATGTCAATGCTGGAAGACTTGGATCTGAGCAAGAACGGAATATACGATCTCCTGTTGCGCAGAACTGAGAATCAGGCATTGCAGAGCGTGAGACGGTTATATTTGAACGGCAATAGAATACGAGCGATTGTGAAAGACTCATTTCCACTGGATAATAATATGTAAGTAGATTATATACCTAATTATAAAATCCTATTCCATTTTCTTTAAACTACAAATAATGCGTCAGATATTTTGCGTAGATACTTGGGAAATTTTTTATTTCGATTTTATAAAGATTACATAACTTCTAGTTTTCGTAATCTAAGTCAAAATTCCTTCATCCTTCTCGCTTTTATTATGTAAGAATTCTTAATATATGTTGAATTTCAGTGAACTATTGGACCTATCGAATAATGTGATAGAAGTAATCGAAGAAGATGCATTCTTATCTTGCCCAAACTTGAAGGAGCTGAACCTTGCCCAGAACAACATAACGTTCAAATTCGCTTTGCCGCCGTCACTGCAGATCGCCATACTGAAAATAAACACGTTGTACCATTGGCCCAACTTTCCCAGTTCTATTACTTATATCGACTTATCTTACAACCGACTATCCAGCTTATATGACGAGAATAGTGTGAACTTTGATAATTTAGAGGTGAGTATTTATTAAAGAATACCTGACGACAAATTATTATTAAGTAGTATTACCTTACATATATATTTTTTGTTTTTAGATTTTAAGTATAGGAGGAAATCAAATAAAAGAGTTTGATATTCAAAAGAAACTGCCAAAGCTCTTCAATTTGGATATTTCATACAACCTTATACCCGAAGTGCCAAAATGTTTGACCAGCCAGACCTTTCCTAATTTGGAAGAACTGGTATTGGACGGGAACCCAATGGAGAGCATTTACTTCAAGAATATAATTGCTCTAAAGAGCTTGTATATGAACGATTTGGACAGACTGTCCGTCGTAGAAGACAAGGCGTTTAGCAATGTCGTTGGCAGAAATAGCGATGAAGCAACAAACATGAAGAATTGTTTCTCCCTTTTTCTCTCTAATTGCGCAAAGCTGAATGATATTCAGGATGGGGCGTTTGACGGCACTTCTCTGTGTATGGTGAGGAAATATATATTTTCGAGATGTATGCTTGTATTATCGTTATCATGATATTTGACATGAATTTTTCATTATTTTCAAAATTTTTACTTACTAAGATTTAGCAATGTTAATCAAAGAAAATAACTAATTTGTTTTTTCCAGCTAGATATAAGCAAAAACAACCTGACCGGTTTATCTAAGTCCCTGTTGGATTGGACGTCGATATCTGAGGGCGTCAACCTGCAGTTCAACCCGTGGGACTGTGGTTGTGAGCTGCAATGGGTTCTGGACGAGTTGCTTCCTCTCATGTATCAAGCGAACTCCAGGCTTCTTGCAGAGCTGAGGTAAGTTTGTAAAAATTTGTATTTTAGAATATTTACAAATATAATTATAAATGTTCGTTAAGTCAGCAGTTAAGTTAGTTTTATTAATCTTTTCATTATTTCTCATCTCTAATTAGTCTCCCATTAGCATTCAAAATGGCTAACCGCGGAATCCAACTGCAGTAAATGAAATCTTTTCTATTGTGATTTAAAAACAAAATGCTAAAAAGTTCTCCCACTCTTGTATTTTTTGTTATAATTAATTATTTTTTATACGAAAGTGTGCATGCGACAACAAAACACAGACATGTGTGCGTCGTGCAATCGGCTTGCACGCAGTCTGGTTTTGTGTGGGTAGTTTTGTATCTGAGTGTTATCGTGTATCCCAGATGTGGGTCCCCCCGCGCGTACCAGGGTCTCCGCCTGGTGCACTGGTACAATTGGACAGAGCAGGCGCTCTGCAGTGACCTGATGCTGCGTGCCGGCCCGCACGGCACCTATGTTGTGAGTACCCTCTTTCATTTCTTCTTTCTTCCCTCTTCATACTTTCTCTTTCTTTCTCCTATAAATACCTTTTTTATGTAAATAGCAGACAGTGAAAGGTAATCGTCATCCATGGAAATTACAAAAGCGCCACCGATGCATTGAAAAAGAAGGGAAAAGAAATGAAAAACTATCTCTCTCTTTAATACGATGAAATAGACAAGTTAGGCGGTGAATCAGGGTGGTATCTAGTCTGACAGACTTCACACGATTTAAATTGGAAATAAGAGTATATCGAAAAGACCGCGTTGTCATGTTAAAATATAGGTATCAGATCAATATACAGAAAATGTACAGGACTTAAAACTAATCATCTACAAGCAACTAAACTACCAGCGTAATATACATATACGAGTATTCTGTAAACGTAATAATACAGTTTTATAACCCAATTGTCTCACCCCTACACTAGCACATTAGCTTAACTCAACGGAACAATTTTCATCTATTCGTATAGTAACGAGCGTGCGAAATTGGTTCATTAACTCGCTTGCAGCTGGAGCCGTCGACCGAGGGTCCGTGGGCCGTCACCTCGCTCACCCTGATCCTGGGCGGTTGCATCATTCTGGCGCTGCTGATAGCGATCGCTCTGGCCGTGTACTTGGTGAAGAGTAGGCGGAGGTACAGAGTGAGACAGGCGGCGTTGAAACGAAAGCGACAGAGCATGATCGACGCTATGCAGTCGAGCGAGAAGGAACAATTCTCCGCTTTGAATAGGGCGTGATTGTCGATGCAATAATATGACTAGCACCTTTGGAATTGAAGTGGCTTATCTAAGAATTTTAATGACCTATACATTGAACGGCATAAAAACATAAATAATAAAAAAATCCCAATTCCTTAATTACATGTTAGCCGTTTACCAAAAAATACGAATTTTGGATACAACTATAAAGGTGCGACATGTTTTTATGCCGTTCAATGTATAAAAGTCACTTTCTTAAAATTCTCAGTTAAGCCACTTCAATCTAAAGATGCATTAATTTGTGTCAACAGTATTAAGGGTGATTGAAACAAGCACGTATGGAATGATGAGTGAATCAGATTGAAGGATGGAGTTTAGTTAAATAGTTGATTTGATCATGTTTTGTTTGCATTAAACTAATTTATTATAAATATTTAACATTGTTGCATTATATAACATACAATTTGACCTAAGAGATGACTAATTCGATTTTGAATGCTATTCACATTGAATCAGTTTTATCAAAATGTATTAGAAACTGTCTTGTTAATCTTGTTATGTCGTGATGATAATGTTAATTATAATTACCATATTATTTACTACATTGAAAATGTGAGTAGGTACCTCAAGGCTCAAGGGACATTTTATCAGATAAGAAACAGTGAAGTGTCAACAAGGAGGATTTTATTGATGAGTCTTTCATTATGAAACATTATGAAAAATTATTAGTATGGTAAAGTAAACATGTTACTATGACATTATTATCTGATATAGTAACTACGCATATTTTTGACGTGATAACGTCTATTAAAACGGAACGCCGGGCGCACGCACGAAAAAGCATGACTCATCTGTCGCGTTCCGCGAGCGAGCGAACAATGGAGAAATCGCCATCTATGAACTAAACTATATACACAATTAAGTCAGAAAGGAACTTGCTGAAAAAATAGTTTAGTTCAGGAGTTCTAGATGGCGTTGTAGTATAAAGATAAAAGTTTCTAATTATAAGTTAATTTCCAGAGATACTATTATATTCGTGCACTACTTCATCAATGTTTTGTCATGACGTTGTCACGTTAAACTGCCGTCCGTAAACCGACTTTACAGACAACCACTTTTTAACAGACTTCAAAAAAGGAGGAGGTATTCAATTTGACTGTATATTTTTAAGTTTATTACCTCAGAACTTTCGACTGGGTTAACCGATTTTGATGATTCTTTTTTTATCGAAAGCTCGTGCTTGTCATGTGATCCCACTTAAATTTGAGCGAGATCTGACGATTACTTTTTGAGTTATCCGTAATTTTGAAGTCGGTTATTTTTGTCAAGAAATTTTGAAAATGTTCACATAGGAAATACATACGTAATTGAAATAAATCATTTTAATTTTAAGATAGATTCTGTCACAGAATTCTGACACTGATGATTTGTTTATCACTATCCTTCGAATGAATACTGCTCTGTATTAGATAACTCTATGCAGTTTTGTTAGAATACAAAACTCCCTTGTTGTCTTAATCGAGCCCCCATTCTGAGAAAAAATATTTATTTATTTATTTAATCAAATAGTATTCCTTTATATTGCTGTGTCGAGTTGCCGGTAATGATATAGCAATAGCGATTGCTTTACAAGTTTGCATTTGATTTATGAGAATGTTGTAGAGTGACATTAATTGAGAGAGTTTGTAAATAATTATCTATTTTCATAATGTTGTACCAAGCACGGTATCTGCGTTTTGACCTGTAGACTAGACTGCAGACTTGAGAAGTTATCGTTTGTGATCAGTCCTGGATTTGTCAATAGGCCGTATAGGCCGCGGCCTAGGGGCGGCAGTGTCCTAGGGGCGGCAGATTTCAGATGATATTAAAGATGATTTTGCTATTAAAAAGTGCCGTAAAAAATTGTAATTCTTGTTTTTTTACGCACCTTCTTAGTGACTAATTCAGTGCCTTCCTTACTATGAATGGAAAATTATTATTTTAGAAAGGTATATGGGGCGGCGGAAATAAATTGGCCTACACTCATAAAAAATATAAATCCGGCACTTTTTGTGATTTTAGATGATTGTTTTCTTCTAAACATACATAGAACACTATGTCTATAAGTGCAAATAAATACATAATTTACGCAAAACTACAAAAAAACGCAAAGCTAAAAATATATTTATGAAATTTATGTGAAAATATGTTTAAGGTGTTTGTTACTTCGTAGTATTTAGGTAATTCAGTGATCGTTATTTTCAGTAGCAGAAATAATCTTAAAGAAGTATAAATTATAATATTTAGGTTTCTAAGTTCCTTTAAATTTTATAGTATTTGAACAATTCTTCAACATTTAATCATGTGTGAATTTTTCACTCATTTTAGTTCATTATAGATGTTTTAATCGAAGCAGAGTATAATATTATGTATAAATAGCAATGCATTTTAAACATTCAAAATAACAAAGTCTTACGTAAATACAATACAATAAATTATGTTAATAATATTCACTGAATTATTATGCTCATGCAGATTTAGTATAATATAATAAATGTGTTATATATAGGTATAGATCGTTCCGATGCCATGAAAACCTCAGCTGCGATTTAATTTAATTAAATATTTAATTGTAACTGTATATTATGTAAAAATAGCTCGTAGTGATTAAAGTTTAATAAAACATTTTGTATGTTACAAGAGGTGTTTCATTTATTAAATGGATTAATTATGATTTTTCGTATTGTCGATGGGCCGTTCCATTTGCCTTTTATTAATTTATTCCAGTACAAATAAGGGAACAAGTGAGTGTTCATTTTGTAGATTAAGCTTCGTTTCTTGCTCTGAAAGTAAAATACCGATTTACTGAATAATAGAATTCGATTATCAAGTAACATCTCTGCCAACTGGTTTTGCATCCTTAAGTTACGTATTACGTATTTTGTATAATGACGTGTCTAGTCGTCCCCGAACCGTATGAATAAAATAAATTAGTTAAATAACAATATTAGATAAAATACACGCAACTTAAATCGAAAGAGAGTAGTATTTACGCGGAAAAGGGAACCCTGCGAAATGGGGTTCCGTCGATCTGTGACATTAAACTACTATCCGTTTTATGTACTAGTATGATAAAGTATGAATTTATATTCATAATCCTTAGGAATAATCATTTATTATATTCTTCCGTTTAGCAGACGATTAGCAACAACCACTATGAAAACATAATTATTTTAAGTTTGAAGTTTTTTAAACTTAAAAACCTTACGGTCTGAAGCATCTGACAAGTAAATGCCTGCCCGACGGTTGTTCGTGCCCAGAAAGCTTTATACCATACACGATCAAGTATACTTGTCACTTGACTTGTAGCGGACTTGACGCCGCATCCAGTAAACTTGACGGTGTATGGTCACGGTATGGCTATCTGGCCATATAGCTATCTCATGCAAACTGGATACCGCATCAAGTCAAACTGTAAACTTGATAATTACCCTTGATCGTGTATGCCCAGCTTTTGTTACTACCGACTGGCTAAGCTTCAGGGTCGCTACAAGTGCAGTCGATCCAGCTTACAGCATTATACATCGAAAACCGCAGAAGATTCTATTTAACAAATTGTCAAGATCAAACAAAAACAACAAATATTTAAACATGGATATATTAAACTATACATATCACTTCATTAACTCTATGTACATAAATCGCGTACAAAATATTTATAAACGGCGAAATATTTGAGTCAATTTATTAAAAATCACAGTATTACTTTAAATCTCAAAAAATATTACATTTATCGTTTTACATCTACTCAAAAGGGATAGAGCCTAGTTACAATAATTTTAACTAGTAGACTCTTCGGTTATATTTTCGGCCCTTTTGTTGTCGTTGTCATGTCAAAGATCTTCGATAGGGCGAGACTAGTACTCTTGAGTTACTTTGAATCGAACATACACGCTCAAATTTTTTTTTAATAATTTTCAATTATTCTCCACCACCACTTAACAGTAAAGTTTCTTTTTCGACAAGCCGAATACAGAAATGAGTAAACTGTATAATTATTTTTAAATAAAAAATTATTAACGCCCAAATAATATTTTACATCTGTCTTACACTTTCACTTGTAAAGTGGACCATGTGTAACAGCAATATTGCACATCTCCCACATATTTGTCATAACTTCATGATGTTAAAATTGATTATAAAACACAACCAAGTTATATTATAACCCTAACAAGCATTTACAACAATGTTATTATGTCCAATTTACAATAATTCTACAAAAATAGAGTTTTATAATACAATCCTTAAGCTACAAGCCTTACACACGGTCGCGCCATTTGGCGTGGCTCCAAATGACTTAAGTCAAATGGATGGATGCCAAACATGAATCACATTCACTGTCAGTCCAATTCTCTTTCATATGCGCAAATAAAATTAATAATTTGGTCGTCAAAGTAATAAACAAAAACTTTTGGCACTGTCTCGTTCGACGTCTAGGCGCGAAGTGAACAAAAAATGGATGTGGGTTTGCGCATTCACGATCCGTCGGCGCGATGTTGCGGCGTGACGCCATGGCGCGATTGGAAATCCAAAGTTTTATATCACGCCAACCGATTTTCACATTCACGGTCAAAATTTGGCTGTATATCAAGCTATTTGGCGCGATGGCGCGACCGTGAGTGGCCAGCTTTAAAGAGGTTGTAAATATACAATGTGTGATGAAAATAACAACAGATTGTTATTCAAAAAATAAATGTTCTAATATATACAAAACAATTTACAACTCAGTGCTTTCGTAGGAGAGCACTAAAATGCTTTGTGTAGACAATAAAATGCTTATGAAGACAGAGACTAGGGCGACAGAGAGTGTAATAAAAATTTTAATATCATTGATCACATATTATTAGGACTGGAATAAATTGCCTGCGTCGGCGTTCCCGCCTGCCTATGATGTGGATGTCTTCAAGAAAAGAGTGAATAGGCTTTCACTAAGTTTAATGTGCTCCCCACCTTAGACCACATCTTCACTTACCATTAGGTGGGATTGTGGTCAAGCATTAACTTAATTGTGTAAAAAAAAACTTGCGGAGTGGAACATTTCAAGTGTCCGGGAGTATATCTAGTGTCCGGTAGTAGATCTAGTGTCCGGGAGTATATCCAGTGTCCGGGAGTATATCTAGTGTCCGGGAGTATATCCAGTGTCCGGGAGTATATCTGGTCTAATTTGAAATCGTATAATCAGTTGAAGCCTGTGTATAATAGTGTAACGGTACGCCGAATGTACGCTGTGTCGCTTCACTTGGCGAAGGGGTTGATAATCTTGCGCACGAACTCCGGCCCGTTGTAGTAGCCCTTGAGCATGAAGTTCCAGTACAGGAAGGGGAACAGGTCCCGCTTCATGTAGTACGCCAGTCTGCTCTCACGCGCCTGGAATGTGCGAGTTTAGTCAACAAATTATAGATTGTTAGTTATAATACGGGTACTCACGATATATAATTTTATACGCCGATATTTCGACCCAGTTACAGGGATCGTGGTCACGGCTAGACTGCGGTGGCGCGGAGAAACTCTTGACAGGGTGACAAACGACGTTGATATTGGTCTTTGACGGATGACGGATGTCAGAAACCGGATGCTGGATGTCGAATGACGTTTGACACTAATACATCAGTCTGTCTACCTTACACACTACACTCACCACATCTTGCCGCACAACGCGCAAATATATATCGTGAGTACCCGTATTATAACTAACAATGTGTTCAGTCCACGATGAGTTAAGTTTAAAATCATAAATTACAAATTGATAGATTATTCAACGGATATTTGTCTTTTATTTCTGGCATATTTTTTTTTATCTAGTTGTACATAATAAATATACAATACAATATTCTTTATTGTGCACCCTAATAAATGACAAAAAAGATAAATTAACACAGCAAATAAAGTAATACATGACAGGCGGTCTTATCGCTACAGTAGCGATCTCTACATACATATTATTATTTTTGGTGGGAAGACGTCAAGCGTTAAAAACAAACGTAACATCATATGTGTCTTATTTAGTCAACAATGAAACAGTAATTTTTATTGAAAAATTAGTTCAAAAAAATAATTAATATAAGCAGAAGTTTGTTTTGGCATTAAATTATAATTTTTCCTCAAACACTTAACTTTTTCTGGATACCATATTTTAAAATTACTATGTAATTACAACAAAAAGAAGCTGTTAATTCGTTTACTAAATAGGCGTCTAAAAGATGGACCATACATTGTGTTCAGCAACGGGGTTTCGTGGTCCATCCAATGAATGCGTTTATTATTCGTTAGGGGCCATCCATAAATTACGTCACACTAATTTCATGACTTTTTGATCCCTCCCCCGTTCTTGTCACAGCTGGTCACATTTGTGAGACCTCCCCCCAAGTGTGACGTCACATATTATGAAATTTTACACCTAGAAATTATTAAGTTAAAACAGTAGTTAAGAAATAAATTTTATTTTCATTAATTGTTTTTTAATCTTTACTTATTCATACCAATTATTCGATTTTGTCACACAATGTCACACTACATCGACCCCCCCCCCCCTAACATGTGACGTAATTTATGGATGGCCCCTTATTGAAATTCGTTGAATTCGGATAATTTTACAAAGGAATGATGTGAGTATGCAACGTGTGCACAGGTAGCTCGCGGAGTGAGGCGTCCTACATCGGCTCCTTTCGTATGCTGGGGTTTTCCCCGACAGTCCCTAGATGGCACTGCCAATAGCAAGCGGCGACACATTTGCTGCGTTCCACTAGACGTTCACAACGATCACGCTCACGACCGCGGTTTTTCCTGTTCCACTAGCTTGTGAGCGTTACAATCGTACACCCAAGTGGAACGGGCATAGGGAGCGTTTTACCCACAGAGTACTTACACGTTTTAGCCGTTGATAGAAATTAATGTACTTTGTGATGTTGAAAATAAGTCTGAGATTAGAGGTTATGTTATAATTTGTCAGCTATAATTAAACGTTACATAATCATTTATCAATTTTATTTATACCAGCAAAAATTTATACATTAAAATTATTTGCATAATTTCACATAATTATATCAACCTGTGACCGCAGGTCGAGCATCTGCTGGAGAAACTACTACTTCCACTAAAATATCTCTTGTCGAATCGTATAAAGTTATTTTTTCCGTCGCCATCCTTAACTTTTATAAAATTGCGCCAAATTTCTATCACCATCCTTTTTTACCCAGTGTTGCCAGGTCTAAAAATTGGATTAATAAATAATATATCTGGTAACACTGCATTTCGACCCACCCTGCCAGGTGGGTCGTTGTGAGCGTGAACTGATGACGTCATCTGACGTATTCGCCGCGACCATGACGACCGTGGTCGCCAAGTGGAACGCGAAATGGGTCATTTTGATCATTGTGATCGTCTAGTGGAACGCGGGCATTGTGATAAGACAGTGACGTAAGCTGTACGCACCTGGTTGATGGGCAGCGTCTCGTGCGGCACGCCGTCGTACAGGAACTCTGCGAGCACGCACCGCCCGTACGAGGTGACGAGCGGACACGCGCCGTAACCGTTGTACCGCTGCGGCGGCGGCGCGCCGGACCACGCCGCGGACAGGTTGCGCTCCACCACGTACGCTTGCTTGGCTGGGTGGTGAAACATTATGACGTAGGTTAACAATTAATCATGTCTGCCTCAAAAGTCATATAGGAGTTGACAAAAATTCTGTTCAATGATAAGCTTACTGAAAATATTTATGGACATTTTTTAACCGACTTCAAAAAAAAAGGAGGAGGTTCTCAATTCGACTGTATTTTTTTTATGTTTGTTACCTCCGTACTTTGGACTGGGTGAACCGATTTTGATGATTTTTTTTTAATCGAAAGCTGCTGCTTGTCGTGTGGTTCCACATAAATTTGAGCGAGATCTGAAAATGGCATCATATACTTCATTTGAAGTCGGTTCTTTTTTTGTTAAAATAGATTATTGAAGTGAAACTTCTTTAGAATCGTTAGTGATTTGAAACCGGATGCAACGACAGGTAAGATAATATAACCGCTAATTTCGGCTTTGAATTTAACTTGTCCGTAGCTCAATGGTCAGGACGTAGATACACAATACCTGATGCGCAGGTTCGCGTTTCACAGTATTTCTTTTTTTTAGTTTTTTTTTTAGTTTTATTTTTATACTGTTTTTAAATACTTTCAAATGCTCTTTTAAATATTTTCAAAGAATTTATCAACAAAAAATAAGAATTTCATTCTTTCATTCTGTCGATTAACCGACCGATTATACAGACAGTAAAAATGCTAAGTTGTATTCATAGATGGCGCGAGGAATTGCTAGATAGATTTTTAAAAAGTGCTAAGTTGTATTCATAGATGGCGATTCGATTTATTGCTTTAAGATTCGATTTATTGCTTTTTTATCTCATTATCTTGAAACCAAAATTTTGGAAAGTCTCACTTCTACCACGTGTGAATTGCACACATTTTCTTTTTATTTATTTATATATATTTTTTAAGTAGACTTTTGAGATAAACATTATTGATTCATAATCGTCGATGAACTTTATTGTACACCAAATTATCAAATATAAATTATACAAAAACTTTCCGACTCCCGCTTCGGCCAGTAATAAGGGCGATCCATGCATTGGTAATTTGAAGTTGAACCTAGGGGGAGTGAGTGTATGACGCATCGACCGCGCGTGGTTGTGACACTGTTCTGAAAAATTAAGAAACAACGCTCCTCGTTCCAGCTATAGCTTTGCGTTTGTGTGCGTGCGTATTTGTGTGTGTGAATGCATAAGTGTGTGTGCGTGCACACTGGACCCACCTATAGCCGCAGCAGTTTTACTGTTAGGCGTGTTGGTGCAATCCCCCAGGCCGTAAATATTGTTGTATCGCGTGTGTCGCAACGTGAACTTGTCGACGGTGAGGAAGCCGGCCGCGTCCACCAGCCGCTCGCCCGCGCGCTGCAGGAACTGTGGCGTGCTCATCGGTGGCGTCACGTGGAGCAGATCGTAGGGAAGAGTCAGCTCCTGGATACAAGGGGTTCCTTATAAAGCGAAGCAAAACAACAACCCATAATTGTCCCACTGCTGGGCTCGGGGTCTCCTCTCACAATGTGAGGGGTACAGGCCATAGTCTACCACGCTGGCCAAGTGCGGATTGGTAGACTTCACACACCTTTGAGAACTTTATGGAGAACTCTCCGGTGTGCAGGTTTCCTCACGATGTTTTCCTTCACCGAAGCAAGTGATAATTAACTTGTAATAGGCACATAATATTTGAAAATTAGAGATGCGTGCCAGGATTTGAACTCGGGCCCCTGCCTTCGGGAAACCAACGTTCTAACCGCTAGGCTATCACTGCGGGTTCCTTTATAATGTGTGTAATAGCAAATAGTAAATATTTTTTTACTTTTGTTCATGTATCCTATTGGTCAAAGCTTATACGATTCCACGGATAGTAACGGACATTACGAAACTATAAGGGTTCCATTTTCATTAAAAACCCTAAAAGCAAGATGGCTCTATAAAGACATCCCTTGTTAATGTTGGTGCGTCTGTCAGCCATTTGTAGCGTATGAAGATCACACAATATATTATTTGTTGTATCAAGACAATGGTTAATTTGAAGCAATGCAAGGTTCCATTAGATGAGTTTATGGTGTATTTCTTACTTCATAATTAATTATGTATTTATGTCACTGTTCGTCGAGTCAACATGCTAATTATAAAATATATGCAAGGTATAAAATGTATACTTTGTTGGCTGCGATATAAGCACATTCGATAATTGAAAGTATTTTCCTGTTTATATTTATTATAGATAAACAGAGTACCTATCTATTTTCTCAAGCAGTTTCATCAATATTACTTAATCGAAAACCCATTTTTTGCACTTTAAAAATGTATAAATCAACACTATCTTATAGGTTTATTTAACTTCACAATAACATAATAATATAATAAATATTGGTAATATTGATAAATGTTAACGAATACAGTAGATATCTTTCGTTATCATTCCCTAGCAACGATAAAAACTCTTTATACACCAGCTACACTTTTAATAATACTCATCAATATTTTTATTACAATCTTGATTTAATAGAGTATAATATATGATAGTTTGGGAAATATATAACCACATTATGGCTATTGACTAAATTTTTAATTATATTCTTCTGTTAATATTTGCATAATATTTCAAAACCCCCAAGACATCGATCTACAAGTATTAAAATAAAGGCAGTAGGTATAACACCTACAATCGTTCTTCAGCTAACTATCCACAGGCTTAACATAATTAAACCTGGACTTCCACCAACAATATTTTAGCCGTATTGGGGTGGCTTAGAATACTAACCCCAATCCCACGCCGGATGGGTGTCGTAAAAGGCGACTAAATCCGGCCCGCTGGTGGTAGGGCCCCTCGAGGGATTATATTAGTAATATTGATTTTAATTGTTAATTAATACCATTATTACTATTATTATTTCTCCATGGGGTTCGCCTGGATAGCTACCACCCTTGAGCAACTTCTAAGCTTCTTTCTTTTTTTCTTATTCTTCTCTCTTTCTTGGCCGGCAACGCATCAGTGATACCTTTGGTGTTACTGATGTCCATGGGCGGCGATAGCCACTTACCATCAGGTGGATCGTCAGCTCGTTTGTCGGCTATTTCCATAAAAACAAGAAAGCCAACAGACGCTTAATACCTTACTCTTGTCATCGACGTTGTAGAAGACCGCCTCCCGCTTGTCAGGCCGCACCTCCTTCAGCACGGTCTTGTAGTTGACGCGGATGTTCTTCCGCGCCACCACCTTCATCAGCGCGTCCGCGTACTTCTTCACGCCGAAGATAACGGGCAACTGCGTGTTGTACACTATGTTCGATTTGGAGCGGACTTTCGACTGGAAGTTAGGAAATACACGCTGACATAGTGCTTTTTTTAGACGAGTAATATTTAATAAACATGCTACAAGGCCTTTTGTACTAATTTGTAATTTAATAATCTTAAATAAAAATTTCAAAAACCCCCGACAGTTATTTAACTGACTTCAAAAAAGGAGGAGGTTATCAATCCAACTGTTTTTTTTAAATTTTGTTTTGTTTTTTTTATGTTCTCAGAACTTTCGACTGGGTGAACCGATTTTGATGATTTTTTTTAAATCGAAAGCTGGTGCTTGTCATGTGGTCCCACTTTTTGAGCGAGATCAGAAGAGTAGTTTTTGAGTTATCCCTAATTTTGAAATCAGTTATTTTTTGTCAAGAATTATTTTACACTAAACATGGCTAAGAATACTCTCAATTAAGTCACCTTTCAGACAAAAAAAAATTAGATAAAAATCGGTTCATCAGAATATACACAGATACACAGAGATGTCAAACTTATAATACCCCTCTTTTTTCGTCGGGGGTTAAAAATAAGGCAGGCACAAAGTGAAAGAATTGAAGGATAAACATTACCATTTACTGTTTATTTAAAAAAAAATCTGTTTACTATGAATATTTAAAGTAAAATAAAAAGTACCTAGTGCCAAGATTGTTTACGAAATAGGATTCGGCTAAAAAATGGATTATACACACCCACACATAAGACGCATGCATTAGGACCTCGGCAGCTTTTAAAAAATCGAAACTCCTCAGCACATTTTTAACAAATGTGTAGTAATATATTTTTCTTGAAGTTGTTGAAGAGTTGAAACGTACCTACGTGTTGTGTGTTTGTGTGTGTGTGTGTGTATGTGTGTGTGAGTGCGCGCGCGCGTGTGGGTGTGTGTGTCAAGTGTTTAGTGTTATAAATATAAACCACATTTTCAATCATCTGTAATAAACAGTGCATAATAATATCAAAACCTATCAACATAATGCACATTTGTTATGATGTATTGTTTTCCTTGAAGGGACAATATACAATACTCAATTAAATGTCATGCCATGACAATCCATAAAAATTCAAATAAGATTGTTATTCTAAATAATGGAATTCAATAGTGTTATTCATGATGCGAAAAGGTTTACATTTGCAAGCAAAAACATGTTCTTGGATGAGTAATTTTAAGTGGCTTAATAATTGTATGTCATTTTGTAACATTCAGTTTCAGTTTAAATTTTTATAATAGAATCATTTAACTTCATGGAGTACATATCAGTACATATCATACATGAGTACATGGGGAAACTCTAGAAAATTAACAATAATAAAAACACTACACTCATAACCTCATGGCCATGGACAACACACAAAGACAAGAGCACATACATCCGACAGAGAACAGAAATTCAATTCAAACTCTTCATTCAGATTACCGCCTCGCCGGGAATCGAACCATGGAGTATAGATGTAGCAGGGCCATATCTGTGTATAAAGTGTCCGTAAAAACGCATCCAATTACGGGTGGCGCTGCGGTGCATTCTACAACAGTTATATTCGAATTTCTATTTCTCAGACACTAGCACCATTCATTACAGGTGGCATAACTCAGCAAGCTTCACTCCGTCTACAACAGCTATGTTCATATTGCTCTATTTGTCAGATACTAGCGCCATTCTGGAATGGCCACTATTGGAACCTCTATTTTCAGTAAACAGCTGGACAAGTTTTCAACTTTCCGTTCATATGAGATGGCTCTCCCACCTCTATACTCAATGAATCAAACTACGTAACGTTTCCTTAAAGACTTACAATATTGAAGTAGGCATCAGCCAAGTAGGCGATCTTCTGCGGCGCGCCTGGACACTTGATGGGCGTGTCCGGGTATGTGAACACCGCCTCGCCGCCCTTGAACGCGCGCAGGTCTGCCCACGTCTTCTCGCAGTACTCCGGCGCGTAGATCGTGGACACCCTGCTGCACTTGTCTTGCAGCGCTTCGGGGAGGCCGGGGATCTACAGTAACAACAAATACACATACATATAGGTTAGATAACTTAACGTAGAAAGCGTGAAGCAATATCGAATACTCACGTCAAAGTCAAAGTCAAAATATTTTATTCATATAGGTATCACTGATATACACTTATGCACGTCATTTTTTGGCTTTTCGTAAGGTGCTTTACGTAATAGGGAACGCTTGACTTGAGGAGTAAGCTGGTGAATGTGTGACAAGACCATTACGAAAAGTGTAGTCAGGCCACGATCGGGAGAGGCGAACGGTATTTGAGAGGGAGACATAAGTTAGTGAAGATAGAAAGAGAGTTACGTTTCGTACATTACTGTAGGGACAAGAGAGAGGTGCGAGCGCATATTTTCTTTCTCTCTTCCTCTCATAGCCGGTGCATGAAATATATATAATATATATCTCAGTCAGTACTAAGTTTGCGAGTTTACTAGCGTTACGCGAACGGTGATTTCTTGATTATTACCTAATTTCATTTCGTTCTTGAACAATTTTATAAATCAATATTTGTACAATACATTAAATATTCTATGTTTGAAGTAAATAATTATTTAAATAAAAAATCTATTCAAAAACATTAATTTATCAATGAAAACCCATAATAAAAAAGTTTTACTTCAGTCGTGTGGTCGTGTGGCGCACTCGTTTTTTTCACTCTCTTCTTTCTTGATCGGACATTTACCATCTAAGTAATCTAGAAGATAATCTAGTTGCGTCATCTATTCGGAGTATTGTACCTTTATACCTACCTACCTCCTTACCCATGAAACCTAAGCTTCCGCTAGTTTTTTTCTTTTATGAATAAGGATTACTAGTGACCCAGTCTGTGGATGGGTCTATCCGATTGGCTAGAGCCAGAGCTCACACAACTTGCTTAGATTGTTCGAAATTTTAACATTATAAATAATTAATTAAATTACATACTCTTATTGTCTTACGAGTAACATATTGCAGTGTTTGTATGTGCGGTTTACAAACACAAACATTACATAAGTATTTGTTCTTCAATCGGGTATTAACCAATGATGACGTAATCGTTGCACGGCCATTTGTAAAAATCTAATAATGGCTGATAATTGATAACACTAATCTTAGATTACATTGTTCAATATCTTTAATCAACCTAAATGGCTTCAATCTATTCACGTTTGCATGGAGATTTCTTGGGAGCATACTCGACCAAATTAATTTGTCTGTATCAATGAATTAGCATTCTATTCTCAAGATTGTGTACTTTTACTGGGAATAATACAACTCCCAAGTAACTAGAAGGAGCTGGCAAATATCCATATATTTGAAGAAACCATTTTCTTTAATGATGAAGAATTACATGTAGACATTCAGTTAACCCTGAAGCATAGTTAACAGCGCAGCCTGCAAGGGATTCTGGCTCCAATCCTATCTTGAGCAGATATTTACATGGCAGATAAATATTTGTTCCCTGCTCCTAGACTAGATGATGAAGCTTACCTTGTTGTAATCATTCTTGAGCCCCACAGCAATGACAATATATTCATAATGGATGACATGTCCCTGAGTGGTCTTCACAAAGTTTTTCTCGGGGTCAATGCATGCAGCAGAGTCCTGGACCCACTTGGCGGCGCGCGGTAAAACGCTGCAGGCATGCCGCCGTGTGGCCGCCACTGACGTCACACCCGCGCCCACTAACGTCCACAGCGGCTGGTAGTAATGTTCCTGGGGGAGTTAAATAGTTTATAGGTTTGGGCAGTATGGCGACGAAAACAAAACAAAAAAGTTATGTAATAATTAGGAAAAATGATAAAGTCACACACTATCTTAGGATCAAACCTGAGAATTGTGACGTAACACAGTTACGTTTAGTATGTGTTATGTTGCTACCATATTACATTCAATTAAGTTAACATTTGCATAAACATGCACGTAAATTAACTACAGCTGTATAATCAGATCCACACATGCACACCCAATAACATAATAATTTTAACACTGTGGCTGTCATTAATTTTAAATAAGCATTACACAATCTATAATGCAATATCTTATTAACAGTGATCAGAGTACATAGTTAGATTGGTTTTTCGTACTTGCATCATGTTTAAATAACATGGATATGCCTTTTTCTGGAAAGTTCCCATATTTATAAATTGAATTAAATATGTATTACTGAAGGAGTGATTTAAAGATCAACTGTTTATAGTTAGTAAAATTCACAATTACAATTATTTTTAATCTTCATTGATTACAATTTCTGCATTCACATATCTTAGTCTATACAATTACAATGTATTACCCAATAACTTATTAATTATTACTGATTCAAGTGAAAACTTACTGAGCTTGGTTCTAACACAATAACTGAATCCTTTTTGAGTTTTCTTGCAAATTTGGCCGCTATAGTACATCCTCCAGTACCTCCGCCAACCACAAGTAACTTGCACCTTCAAACAAATTATAATTAATTAATTATTGTTATTCAATAATCATTTTTATGCCTGGAGCAGGCAACGGACAAGCAGACGGGTCAACTGGTGGTAAATGATGATAATGTAATGCTAGCTCCTATTTACATGCATATCCTGTTAGAATACATAACTGGGAATAAAATCTTTATAAATGTTTTTATAAAAGTATAAACTTGCCACCATTGAATAACTTTTCAGAAATAACAAAATTGACATGAGATTAGCTGTTTTAATCTGATAAAATAAAACTTATACTTGTATTTAATTTTACTTTAATGAAACTGTTTCCAGCAGTACTTACGAATAATCCGCATTATAAGCCGCCGACACAGAAAAAGATCTTTGCAGACCTGATATAAAGCCTGATGAAGTTAACTTGAACAAGTTATTCATTTTTGAACTAAATTAAGTATTGATACAATGATAGAACACATTAAAATTAATAAATTACACTTGGACCTAATTCGCAGTTGTTACGCAAGGTAATATTTTACGTGTTTTTGTCGTCCAATATATATTTTCTAGGTCCTACTTCACACATTGAACAGCACTCGCCACTCACAAGTCACAATAAATAAATTCAATTTAATTCGCGTAGGTATTTCGCGGTTGACATGACAAATGAAATGACATATCAATTGATTCACAAGTTGATAAAATGACATGGCATGTCGTTCATGACGTTTATATTTATACTGTTGCCAAGAAACGTATACCCATAATGGATTATTAAATGTCAAAGTGAATATATGAGATAATAAGATATGTCCTTGAATGACGTCATGCCTTTTTGCTATCTCTTTCTTCAGAGTGAAAATAAATTCCTGTTTCCCTAGGACACATATTAAAAAAATACTAGTATGGTTTGTTGCATATATGCTGAATTTCGCAGATTGCTTATTGCTTCCTTATACTTAAATACATAATATATGTATGTTTATATAATACTATATTATGAAAATTGGTAGATGGATAGAACATAACATGGAATAACTTATAGGATACAATTTATCCCGAAATTTCATTGGCTGAACTGATTTTGATGGGACTTTCACTTGAAAATTGACATTCAGGCGGGCAAAGCTGCGGCAAAAAGCTAGTGTTTTATAGAAAGACATATCACATCAACAACACAATAACACAATACGTCTTTTCAATTTGCAATTTAGAATTACAGCTAGATTACAAAAATGACCCGAAATCAGTCATATCGCTCACGCTTGTGATTGCCTCTCAACTAGGGTTGCCAACTCTCAAAACGACCAACCCGGAAGAGTTTAAAAAAATGGAGTTGGAGGGGGGGGGGGGGGGGGATTGAAAGAAAATCTCAATTATGACGGTTTTTACTACAATCAACATTTTCGATGACGCGACCAAAAGGTTTAAATCGGCAGCGGCACGGCGTCATTGCGAACGAGTAGCGACATGCAAGCAATGGATGCATATAATTTTCAAAAAACCGGAGAAATTATTGCACACTGGGAGATCGGGACTCGGGAGGTTACCCATTATTACTGGAGTCTCTCGGGCAATCTGTACTGTTGGAAACCTGTACTTATTATAAAAGTTCATAGAAAACAAGAATTCTATTATTTATTGCAAAAAAAAGACAAATAATATGATTGGTTTTAAGTAATTGTCATGGTACGATTTTAACACAGCTTAATTACGTATTTTAAAGACTAGGAGTTAATAACTTATCTACCTTAATGAACTGAAAAAGAAAATTCTGGCAAGATAGAGCGAGATAGGTATACGCCGTAAAAGTCAAAATGTTCAAATTATTTTGCTTCATGAACATGTTTGTAGCGCAATGTCCATTATGGGTATAAGCTTCTTGACTGTTGCCATTGGTGAAGGAATGAATGAATATATTACGTACTCTGTGCTTTGTTACGTAGTATCAGTTAATAATCTATGTTTAGTTAATGAATAAAATTAAAATGGCGGAAGAAGACGAAATTGACATTCTTGGAGATTTTTCATTTAATTCTTGTTTTGCTCAGAATAATCAAGGAATGTAAGTTATTTAAAAAACTCATACAGGGATTTTCTCGATGTTTTGGATTTTGTAAATATGAAATCTACTTGGTTGAAAGATATGACAAATTAAGCTTTGATGACACCATTTTTGTGTTTGTTTGTATTCTGTGACAAAAAATGTCAAACGATACAGTCAAAACAATACGCAATAAATATTTACATTTTATAAAGTTTTTGTTGTATTCGTTAAGAAAGGAAAACCCTTTTTTGATTTTATGATGCTTAGATGAAAAATTTTATGATGCTTTCAGCTTTACCAGTTGCACCAAGAGTTCATGTTTCTTTCTCAGAACAAATTATTCTACGGTCACTTTCTGCATGGTGTTGCATGTGTTTAATTGGACTTCTTAATAATATTTTGTTTTTAAAATCCATTTATTATTTATTTATTATATAATAATCCATATATTAAAATCCATGCTGGTTAATATTGACTGTATGAACAATATCAATATCTTGATAAATTGGAAACAATTAACAATATCAAAAGTAATTTTATTAAAAAAAAACAGCGTATGATGCAGAGTTCCTGGAGTACATTAAAAATGATGTAAATTAATATTTTGCAGCCCGTCATGTTCGGACCGAGAAGACACAGTACACCCGCAATGGTTGCTGGACTCAACAGCAAACAATTGGTATGATTTACAGAGTAAAGATTATAGGTAAGGTTTGTTTGATTAGCTCCTAGTGTAACTTTGCAGTAAAAAAAAGCAGTTTGTAGTAAAATTAATAGAACTAATACTAAAAACAAAAAAAAACTATGACTTACTCAATATAAAAAAGATCATAAACTAAATTAATATATAAAAAGTATATTCACTTTATTTGTTGTTTTGAGTGTATGTAATTTTCTGCAAATAAATATACAGTCTGTTATGTCAAAAAAATAAGTTTGTCGTTGTGTGTGTGTACTAAATAAAAAATAAAATAAGTTTGTAGTACTTAATATAACGTTTCGTTTCTAACTTGGTTTGTTGGTTTTGTTTGGTATTGAATGTAACAAAATTGGACATTTATTTTAACTATGGTACTAATTAGACGTAATATGGATTATTTCAGGGTTAAAGATGGACCATCTAGAAAGCTCTCTGGGAACAATGCTACAAATAGACACAGCAATGAAATGCATACAACTTGGAGCCAAACTGAAAGGGAACTACTTAAGAGAGAAATGGTAAGTAATTTTAATTATTGCAATTTTTTTATACAACTTATTGTTAAAGTTACATTGAAAATTGTTACAAAATAATAGCAAATATGGAGATATTTTATCAATTAAGTACTGAATCTATTGATATGATTTTGATTATGACATATAATATCAGGATGTTTTTCTAAGTTAAAAGTTTAATTAGAATTTAATCATGCATTTCCTCTTAATTTAATATTTCTTGCTTAATTTCCAGGCAAAATATGGCCGCAATGTTTTTAAGATATCACAGACAATAACCACAAAGACTGAAGCTGAGATTCAAGCACTGATTGAAGCAGAGTATGGGGTCCATTTGGACACTCCCAGCGCAGGACTGGCCAAGGTCGCCGACCAGGACGGAACCCCAGCTGTAGTACAAGAAGAAATAGTAGCTGAGGAGGTGGTAAACATGAACGATGTCCTGGACATGGTTACAACGGGTTCTCCAACTGTCTCACTACCGAGTATACCATTCAGAAGAAAACATTACAATGTTAAGACTAGTAAAAAAAGCTTACTGAAACCCAATATTATAACAAATGATAAGACTGAGTTGTTAGTTGACCCATCAGATTTGGTTTATGACGATGACATAGTTATCGGATCAACTCAGTCTATTGGGTCTGAAGTGGACAAGACTGATCTTGTAGCAAGAAACCTAGCAAAGCAGCAAAAAGAAAGGATTAAAGCTTTGAAGAAGATTGGCAACCACAGAAGGAAACTTTCAGGGAATCATGAGAAGGGGAAATCTCGGAATCGGAGCAAGGAGACTCTGAAGTCACCACAAGGCAGACAACGGAAAGATTCTAGTTTGTCAGAGGATAGTGTTAAGAGTCCAAAAATGCAAATAGTGTTTAGCTCGGGTCAAGCGCTGCCAGTGTGTGAAGGTGAACAAGTGGTTGGTATTTGTTTCTATATGAATTTGGGTTAGCAATTCTCTAATGAGTATTAGTTCAAAATTGTGCTAATAATTTAAAAAATCGATTTTTTATATATTTTATTTTGTTGGAGATAATCTTTTTAAAATATAAGTAGGCAAAAGAGACAGTCATTAAATGATATTCAATTTAGTTAATAGTATCAGGTGTTACTTTGCAGAAATCCATTGTTATTAAGTTAGTATTAGTCTACTTTGCAATAATCCGCGCTTAGTATGTGTGATGGTATGTACTTTAAGACATGCATATTAAAAGTATATACCTGCACCAACACGTGTTTCGCTCCGAAACGGGGCATCATCAGGGTAAGTTGACTCTACGATGGTTAGTCGCAAAGTGAACATCGTTCACTGAGCACGGCGTATTTATACCCAACTCGCCAACTGGTTTTCTAATATTAACTTGATATTTATAATAATAATAATTGTTTACTTAATTGCAGATCAAAATTGAAAAGAAGAGTGAAGCAGAGAGTGATGAAGAAATAGATATAGACAGTGACAAAGAAGTGGACTCTCCAGCCTTCAAGTCAAATGTTCAAGCCAAGCTAGGGGAGGACCAGGCATCGGAGTCACAGGTGTCTCAGCCGGTGCCGGCTCTGGAATCTGAAGAACCTATTGCAGTTCCACTGGGGAGATATGAGCCAATGCCCAAACGAAATAGGAAGATAAATTGGGTAAAACTTCCAAAGCATATTACCATACATTAGTAGTTTTTGTGTCTTAATTTTGAAATAACTTATTAGTAGCTTCATGATTATCAATTTGTTCTTAGATTGTTATGGGGAAGAAGTATTGTTTCAGGACGGTGGCGGCGGCTGCACCATCATGCATACGGCGGCCGGCGACCTGTACGAGGTGAGGGCGGAGCCCCGCAAAGAGCGCGCGCCCCGCAAGCTGCCGGTGCACCTCATACCCTGCCGCGTCTACAACGCTGAGAAACCGGTGTGTACTGTTGCTATTCATACTGATGACGTCAAAAGTGTCTAGGGTTAGGATTTTCAAAAATGAAAATTATGTAACCAATAAATTTCCGTACATGGAATCCATCTAAGATGGGTTTAATAGCTGACAATATATTGTGATAACTTAGCCTTGCATTAAAAATGCATTTAAGAAATGAAATGAAATAAGTTTTATTCGAAGTAGGTTTGTTACAAACACTTTTCGAAAGTCACTCAACGCCATCGCTTCAACAAATCCCTACCGTGAGTGGTACCGGGAGAAGAAGCGGCAAGAAACTCCCGGGATTATTTTTTTCCTACTCACATTAAAAGAATTTAAATTTTATATTATTATGAGTGCAGGAATTTTGCTGTATAACCTGCTGCTGTTGTTATGTGCACCTTTATAAGTTAAAGTTTTTACTACCATTATATTTTGTGACTTTTGGAATTGCAAGGAAATATACTATAATCTTTTTATTAAAAACTAGGAAATCGCCCTCGCTTCGCTTCGGGAAAAATATTAAAAAAAAGAAAATATATAGCCTATGTCACCCGGGGATAGTGTAGCTTCTCAACAGTGAAAGAATTTTTCAAATCGATTCGGTAGTTTCGGAGCCTATTCAATGCAAACAATCAAATCTTTCCTCTTTATATTAGTATAGATTTTCCAGATAAACGCGCATATATTGGATATGTATAACTGTTGGACATTCAGTTTGACACCAATGTCACTGTAAATTTTTGTGGTAGATATACGAAAAGGGGGGTGAAATATCTAACACTTGCATTATGCAACCTGCACATTGTTTAGCACCCATCCCCGCAGACACCAATGTAAACAATTGTTTGTTTATAGGCGCCGTGCGAGGTGTCCATGCAAGTGTCGACATTGATCAGCATGGACGTGCACGCACACACGTCGCGCGGAGAGGTGATGGGGCTGCTGGGGGGCCGGCTGAGCGAGGGGGGAACAGCGGACGGGGGGCGAAGTCTCCCTCGATTGCTGCTGGCCGGCTACCAGCAAGCGAGGGCGGCTTCTGCGCAAACACACTGTGATATGGACCCTGGTGAGACGGAGATAGAGATTGTCAGTGTGAGTGAGAGAACGAGAGAGAGAGAAACTAGCTGATGATTGTGATGTAAAGAGTGAAAAATGCCCTTTTCCGTTTTTTTTTTGTCGTAAGACTGCCTGCTTATAAATTAAGTGGGTTGTGTTATCCCACAGATCCCTGTTAACCCGTCGAGTGTTATTTATACTGTACCATACTTGTTCACTTGGAAACAAAGATTTAAATTGCTATTTATTACTAAATTCTCTGTTGACTGGTATCATATCTCAGTAGTCACTTAAAATTAGTGTCCGACCGAAGGTGCAATTCTGGCCGAAGCCGAAGCCGAAGCCGATTAATCGGTATTCACCAAAACCTTCGGCCGAAGCCGAAGCCGAAGCCGAAGGTGTCATTGACCTTGAGAAATACGATAGTTACTTTGATCTCAGAATATACTAGATACATATTGTGAGAGCTTTAGAGATTTAGCCCAATAACGAGCCGAGTGACCAACATATACAAGTAGGTAATAAAATATTGTCAGAAATAAAAGTTTCAATTATACAATGTTAATTAAATATTTATTTACTTAAAGTAATTTTAACAAAAATAATCAAATAATCAGTCACATTTTTAAACGCTTTTATTTAGCTTCACTTCGGAGCATCAAAGCATCAAAGCATCAAATCTTCAAAGCATCAAATCTTGTAACGTTAATTTGAATGACTTCCCTTTAATGAAAATTGATGAAATTTGGCAGACATGTGTATTTCCGATGACAATACACGAAAATCATATTTTAAACTAATTTTCATTGTTTATTTGTTGTTAAATTAAAAAAAAAACGATTTTCAGACTTTAGACGCATAATTCTCTATGTTCTATTTTACGTAGAGACTTGAAATTTTCACAACTTGTAGCTAATTTTATAAACTAAACATTATTGAAATAAAAGCGTAAAAAAAAAAAAATTTTTTTAGGATTCAACTTATTTTAATTATCAGACGAACACAAAATATTTCTATAAAATAATTGAGCAAAGTTTAACGCTTTTTCAATATCTATTTTTTACATATAATTTTTTGGAATTTTTGAGAAAATTAAATACTTATAAGTAATAAAATAATTTGTAATAACAAATATGAAATATTTAAAAACAAAACACTTATTAGATTTTAATACGCGCTCTCAAACTTGTTTTGACTCATTTAGTTTACTAACTGCGATTCGTTTGTTGGGCCGGTGCGGCGAAACTCTGCTGCTCTGCACACTCTCCGTCTCGCTCTAGCATCGTTCAGTAAATTTCAATAATTGAAAACTAGCAAACCTTCGGCTTCGGCCAAACCTTCGGCAAATTTTTGGCCGAAGCCGAAGATTTGGCCGAAGGTGCTTTTTTGGCCGAAGGTGGCCGAAGCCGAAGCCGAAGCCGAAGCTTCGGTCGGACACTACTTAAAATTAAGTTCTCTACTTACCTATGTGTGTGTGTGGGTGTTTGTGCGTGCGTGCGTGTGTGCGTGCGTGCGTGTGTGTGTGTGTGTGTGTGTGCGCGCGAACAGTGTAAACTGTAAACCGTACAATACTGATGTGTATGTGTGTGTTTGTGTGTGTGTACAGTGTCCCAGGCGGCGGCGGCGACGCGCCTCCAACAGTCGTCGCTGGTGGTGTGCGGCTGGCACCACTCGCACCCGTCGTTCGCGGCTCGGCCCTCGGCGCAGGACCTGCGGGCGCAGCGCGCGCTGCAGCGGCTGGCGTGGCGCGCGCCCTGTCTCGCGCTGGTCACCTCGCAGCAGTGGCCGCCGGGACGCGACGCGACCATGTACCGGTACTTATACCACAGAATGCATAATATAATAGTACATAGTAGTACCTATTGGTACAGAAGAGTCACTACGCAAAATCATGTAAATAAATGGCGACACTTGCTCCGTAACGATAATAATAATATAATGATAATAATATCATTTATTTTGCAAGAACATAGTGTCATACAGGTGGTTTACATTTTATAGCTTCTTTATGCTCTGCCTTCATAGGCGTGCAAAAGCGTGCAAAGGCGTGATAAAGTGTAATTCAGGACGCACAGCGCTAATCGTCTACAGACGTTGACATCTGAATGTTGCCTTTTTGTGATCATAACAGGCTATGTGAAATTTCCTTGACATTTTTAATCGTAAAAAATCATAAAATTTTGTCAAAATCCTCAATCACACCATATTTTATACAACATCGAGAAAATGTAGATTATAGAGAAGACTCCAAACAATGTTTTATCAAAACTTCAACTAATATAAAGTGATGTGATGGCATGAAATCATTTATAAAACGGATCATAAAGATATACATTACTATAACTGAAGCTTTAAAAAAAGATTAATTTAATTACTTTGTTAAAAATGCATTACTTGCATTTGCAGTTCAACGATTCATTCATTTTTAATTTAGACTACCAGGAAATTGATCAACGCCTCCAATCATGAGTTAAGTATAAGTAAACCTTCCTTATTATTCGATTCCAGGTGCTTTAGAGTAGAAGACGACGACGAAGAAACCGACCCACCAACGGGCTACCAATTCAGTGTGAAGCTGGTGGCCGACCTCACCGCTGACAACCTCAGCCGGTTCCTCGCGGACCTCAGGGACATGGTGCAGGAGTTGGACCACGATGAGCTCAGCGTTGACATGAATACTGACGTGTGTCCACAGGCTGGCCTCACCTACTTGGATAAGGTGAGAAGTGTACTGTAATTCTTTTGGGTCAGGGGTTTTCTAATCCTGACTCGCAAACTTCAGAGATAAAGATCGTAATCCTGTATGCTATCCTAACCCCCATCCAGTGGTTAAAGTGCCTATCTTCCAACTCTGCTAGAAATTGTCGGCTGGTCAAAGTAATCGTGTACTATGTCTATCTGTCTGCAGAATTACTGACAGTCAACTCTGAACCTATCTTCCTTCTTCGGTAGATCCACAGATCACCCCCAATAGATACCGCATACAAGACAACTGACGCGCGCCAACACGTACGTGCATTTGCATGTTCACGACATTAATTTCGACCAATACTGACCCGTCAAGTTCAAGTATGAATTAGAAATAGCCAATCACAGCGCATTTTGATGTCCCCCGCAAGCCGCACCTTTCGCCAAATTTTGTGAGTTCAAACTCTAAGAAAATTTCACTTATGCGGTATCTATTGGGGGTAATCTGTGGGTAGATCCAACTTACACAAGACCGACTAAAAATTAAATAATAATATGTCATGTGTTGTCCTTGTGCAGTGTATATCGAGCGTGTCCCACCACATGCGGTCGGCGGGGTACGGCGAGCGCGACCCCCTGGTGCCGCGTCTGCTGCACGGGATCCGGGATGTGTTCAGGTAGCCAGGGGAACTAGTGTTGTGATAATTGTGATCATGCGAAGGGTTCTTCACTAGCTGTTGTTGTGAAACGTCAGGAGACACGTTAGAGTTTCCCTCGCTACTGTATTATTATTTATTTTATTTCCGTCTCAAAATACCATTATTATTAATCGTAATAATTTATTAATATGACACCGAAAGGAACTTTTTTACGTACGTTTACGTCAGTATTATAGGAATTCTTATGTGAAACGGACTAGCTGTAACGGCTATTGTCCAAATTCTAAAGTTATCCATAGCGAAGTGTCTTGTTTTGCAAAATACTTGTGTTGTATTTTATTTCTGTTCGATAAAGGTATCGTAGTGTACATATATTTTTTGTAATGTTTTGATACCCATAAGCTGATTAATTATTTCGGAAAGTCATTCTTTTTGTTTGATTTATTTATTTATTTATTATTTATTTTATTATTTATGTACACACAAGAATTCACAGGACAGTAACAGTAAGGATATAATGTACAAAGGAGGAGGATATGTGTACGTAAATAGATTTTCTCGCACGCAATTTTTTTCTGTGACATTTGTCATTTGTGACACTCGTGTCGAGACTAAGATACATCATGGAGTATAGAGGGAAGGAGGAATGATGCTTATGTCCGTCAAAGTGTGTTAAATTGGTGGCGCCACGTTTTTAATTTCTTTGACCACGTAAATAGTTGAAGTTTGATATACTAGCTGTTATTGTCGAACTCAACAAATATTGTTCAAATGTGTTAACAAGTTTTATGACAGTAAGCACTAAAAAATCACTAAACGTGATTAGGGTCCAAAAACAAACAATATCAACTGCTTTTTTACTGCGCTCACACACTAATACAAGTAACCACAAGCAAAGGTTGACCCATTTAAGATTTTTTGTTTCCCCTCACGGGAAGGAGGCAGTAAATGCATTATGCATACACTGCACAGCCTGCTGTGCTGGTTATGTGGGACTCCCACCCACTAAACACATGCCTGAAGAAAGTAGCTTTGGTCTCACGATCTTTAAGCCTTCGTCGGATGCGACCCCGCTTGGAGAGGCGGGGCGCTAATATGTGAAATCGTCCACGTTATGGAAGCTACGGTGTACAGTCGATACCGTGATTCAGATTGACTCTACTAGCGCTATCTATTATCGGTTGATGGTACTAAGCTTCCAAAGAGGAACCAATTCACCTCTTAACACCTGTGTATACAAAACAATGCAACATAATTGAGACATGGAATTAACAAAGGGGCTAAGTGCCAAAATACAATTATGGAGTAATTAAATAAAAATGTATTAGTTTTTTAATCAACATTTTATTTGGCTCAACAATATGATAAAATATATCAAACAGGTACTGTTAATACATGTACCATTTAATAACATTAATTGTAAGTTATTTCTGAAGACAAATCATTAATATTTTAGTCAATAAAGAAATGGGTTAAGTTACAAGATATTTTCTTTACATATGGACTAAGTACAATACTAATTATTATTATTATTGGGGCTAAGTGCCAATATTTCGAAACAATAATTGTTTTTATTAATTATTACACAAATTCCTGTAGAATTCTTGACAATTTTCTGGCAAGTATTCGATCATACTTTCTAAGTCCTTCTTCTTTTCTCTACTTATATTATTTTTAGCCACAAGTCTATGTAACTCCACATTTTTTGTCTGAAATAGATTTCCCCCTTTTCAATACATTTATTTCTTTCCATGGCTCAAAATCAGATTTTTTTTTATGTGCACTACACCTGGCTTATCTTCTCTCACTAACAATTGAGATGCTGTTGAGATATTCAATTTTTTAGTCATAATTATGTCATCTGCAGCAGCTTGAAAGTCATAAAAATAGTCACTCGTCATATCAATCACTTGGAAAGGTTGTGTTGTATTTTTTGCACCAGAAATTACTTAGGTCCTGAGGTACATAACTTTTCATAATCTTTTTTCCTTTTTCTATGATTCCAAAGTCTCTATCACACTGTAGAAAACTATGGCCTGTTATTAAAAACTTCTGTTCAATTGATTTAAAGTGGCCATTGGCCACTAAAAACATAAATAAGAAAAGCATCATTCTGTTTTTATTTTGGCCGGCACAGTTATCAGACCATATTATGAGATGGTCCTTTTTTGTAATGACGCTATCTCATTGCCCCCTCTGCTACAGATTCCTTCATGCCAAAGACACATGAAAGAGTTCCCAATATCAGCTACATTGATGCACAGGTTATAACAACTAAGCTGCCGTTTGTAAAACATCTCTGAGTGAGTTAGAGTACGCACGAAGAGCACTTGCTGAAGATCTATGGCTAATGTGACAGTAGTACTACCTGGTAGTTGCGATTGCTCCCTATCTATGCCCATTTGCTCATGGGATTTTTCTGCTTTTCGGTGATGTAGTTCTAAAGCAATTTTTGCAGGCCGACTTACTGATTTTTGAGAAAGCACTGTTGCCGACAAGCGATCACAAACTTTACAAGTATCAACTCTAGGTCTCTTGAATTTTAAATTAGGAAAATCTCTTAAAAATATTTTTCTATAAAACTTATAAGATACTTAGTTATCAGGATGCATTCATTGAAGGATTTAATTCTTTTGTGCTTTTTGCTCGTGTGTAATGACTTTCATCTCTGGGGAACATATTAATGTGATCTCTGACTCTGAGCACAGCTAGTTTAGTATATTTTGATGTTCTGTGTGAAGTCCTTTTCTCAGTAAATGATGTATCACCATACTTCTTTTTATGAATCATTATCTCTATTTCTTTTTTAGTAATCGCAAAAACGTCCATGAATGTTTTTTTGCAAATTGGTAATAGTAGCTTGTCGTCTACTCTCAGATGGTACATCATAATTACCATGTCGGCGTCGCTTAATATCATGTAGATGCAACATCCCCATCAAATATGTTCTTTGTGTTTTTAAATATTCTCGGTAAAACTTCATAAATAAAGTTAATTTCGTGTCAGGATCTGTTGAATCGCATTGGTTCTTACATTTGCATATTTTCTGCAACAAAGATAGTTGATTAGCGCAGATATGATATTAAACTAAACAAATTTAAAAAATGAAACAAAAGCATTATACTAACCAGCATAGAAGGTGTTTTTTTTGGCGGCATAACTTTTCCTTTCCTGCTAACATAACTCATTCCTTTTTCCTTCAACGACTTTCTTATCAATGTTTTATTTTTAGTTTTATTGGAATCACTCATTTTCACAACGCTCTATAATATTTAAAATTTAACAAATACTCGATGACGAAACCCGCCAAATGCGATTATTTTGATATTTATTACGATCGGATACGCGCACGAGCACGACCCCTTTGTTAAGAAAAAATGTTTGGCACTTACACCCAACGCCATCTATGAACCATTCCCAAAATTAGAATAAACTTTTGTTGGCACTTTGCACCTTTGAATTGGAATGTCTGTACAACATAGCTCCTTTATAAGGTGAAATTTGAATCTTGCTTTTTTTGGCACTTGGCCCCTTTGTAAATTCCAAGCCTCAATTATACATCTAATAAAATTATAGTCTATTTCGATACCCGGTCCAATACAAATTGATCGTGAGACATCCTAATTTACCCTCCAGTTCCACAGTTAAAAAATACAAACTTTAGAAACATTACAAAAGTTAAACAATACTCATTTACTATTTATTTACTGGCAAAACTATTCATTTAGAAGTGGGTCGTTTAATAATGGTATTAGTACATTTTAAACTTACAACCCGAGTAACGTTGTCCAAACCAGTATGTTTATGTAGGATAATTCCATGAAGCCATCTGGCTGGTGGAAGATCGTCTTTTTCACCAAAACTAAGTCCCTGATGAGAGCGACCATTGCTCTCCATTATGTTTTTTAAATAGATTTGACACATCGGTGACCTTTGCTTTCTTTGGATTACGTGGTTTGCTGGAATAACAACTGGATTCAACATGGTGATGCTTTTATTTTTCTTTGTTATCGGCTTTTTCCGTTAAAGTCAATTCTATAATAATGACTGTTTTCCTTGAAGCAATAAATTATTTGTTTTGGAATGTGTCAAGAAAAACCTTTTGCACTTTTGGAACTGTACATGCCAGCTAGAGTCTGACTAATGAAAGGTGGCACTAGAAAAGAGCGGCAATTTCAAAATTCTAAGTTGTGTTGTGGATAGTATCTAATTTTAGTCAAATAAATGAACAAAAATAATACCAAAACGCGCGTCATGTTGAGCGTCACGTTTTGCGCATTAATTAGTGGATACGAGGCTTATAACAAATAAAACAAAATTGTCAAATTATTGTATATTTTTTATTCCTTATTGAACTAGAACATAATTTGAACCGCATTAAAAAAACATCAACATCATTCACGAGGATTCATAGTCAAAATCAGTTTCTAAATATTCTATGCCAGATAAAATGCAATCAGAATCGTCATATTCGTCACTGCTGTCTTCCCCAACATTAATTATACTTTATAATTATTTTCAACATTCAATACTTGGTCAACGTATTTTTTCCAGTCATTGGCAGTAACTGTATCGAAACATTCTTTTATTAGATTTTCCATCTCAGACGCCGGTATTCCAATATTTTTGCTTGCAATTTTCCTTTTCGCTTGGCTCCATACCAGCTCTATGGGGTTGAGATCACAATGATAGGGGAGGGGGGGGGGAGCATTAGAACCTCATGATTGTGTTCCTTTATAATTTCATGTGCTTCATAAAGTGGTGCAGTTTTGTATGTTCACAGCACACTAAGCAGTTTCTTATAACACTCTTCACTGTAGGGCGAATCCGAGTAACCCAATATCGTTGTCTTATTTCATTCACGATCAACTCCACACCTCCATGATGCATCTTCTCGTGCACGTGCTGGATCCTTGTGTTCTCCGTCCAACACCGCAGGGTTGACCGCATCTTCGTGTATGTCTGGTGCAGCTGAAATTCTCCCTCTCAGACGGTGCACGAAGAACGTCTTATACGCACGAGGCTCTGATCGTATCCACGCTAGTACAGTGCGTGAGTCATTCCAGTAGACTTTTCTGTGGAACTCAGAGTCGTGCTCTTCTTCTACACGACGTGCTAGACGCGCTCCCAGGAGGGCTGCTTGTAGCTCTAAACGAGGGATTGATGTGGGTTTCAGGGGTGCGACGCGACTCTTCGCGGCGGCCAGGGCTACATGTACTTCGGACCGCTGCATTCGTATGTATACAGCGGTGGCATAGGCTTCTTGGCTTGCATCCACGAAAACATGCAGTTCTCTCGCGTTGACTGGTGCTCCGTTGTTATAGCAACGCGGTATGTGCAGGCTCTTGACAGCGCGGAGGTTAACTAACCACGCCGCCCAACGTGACTGTAATTGTTCTGGAATCGGCTCGTCCCATACTGTTCCATAGCGCCATGTTTCCTGCATGAGCCTCTTCGCTGGCGTTGTCAGTGGCGAGACAAGGCCAAGCGGGTCGAAAAGGGAGATAATCACTGCGTGATTCTCTCTTAGTGGGCGGTCGTGAATTTTCCAGTACCTGTGTAGATGTCTTTGCTTCGTTCAAATGGAAACCGATACGATCTTTTTTCACTTCCCACAGCAGGCCGAGCGTCTTCTCAGTGTCGCTCCCGCCGATAGACACTGTTTCGGTTCCTAGGTCTGTGTTGAATTTGCATAGCACTGACTGTTCGTTTGACACCCAGCCACGTAATATGAACCCAGCTTTATGGTGAATATAGTCTACCTGACGTGATATTTCTACAGCTTCTTCTTTACTCGGGAAGCTGGTGATGTAGTCGTCCATGTAGTGATTCTTCTTTATTTCCTTCACGGCCTGGGGATACGAAGCTTCAAAATCTTCTGCGTTCCTGTTCTTTATAAACAGCCCCGTACATGGAGAAGAGGTGGCACCGAAGATCACTGACGTCATCTGGTACTCCTTGGGCCTCGTATTGTCTCGTTCATTACCTCTCCACAGAAATCTCAGTGCATCTTATCTTGATTTGCATGAACATTTCCTTAATGTCAGCTGAGATTGCGTAGGTATGTTACCGAAACCGCATAATGACTCCGGGTAATGACTGCAATAGGTCCGGGCCCGAGAGTAGCATGTCGTTAAGGCTCCACCCGTGTGACCTCGCGGCTGCGTCATGTACCAAACGTATCTTGGGTTTCGACGGGTTGCAAACGGCGAAGTGAGGTAAGTACCATGTTCTTCCTGGTGATGCGGGGGCGTCGGCAGGGACGGCGTATCCTGAGGTAAGTAGATTTTTTATTCGTTCTTCATACTTTGTTTTGAGGGCAGGATCTCGATCCAACTTCTTCTCCAGGTTCTTCAATCTGTTCAGCGCACATCCGTAGTTGTTAGGTATTTCGAACTTATCTTCTTTCCATAATAAAGAAGTTTCAAATCGGCCGTCGGGTAATCTTCTACTATTTTCTTGCTATATGTTTAATGCACCTTCTTCTGGATCATTCTTCTGCTTCTTGGGTTCTACTCCGAGAGTTTCCAGATCAAAGAATTTCTTCATCATTTCTTCCATAGAGTTCTCACGCTCTGACAAAACTGTGTGACCGCAGAAAGGCACGACCTTCTGATACGACGTGCGGCACCCGTGTAGTACCCAGCCTAGACGAGTGTTGGATGCGACAGGTTGATCTTGACGACCGGTGCGTGTCTCGAGCGCTACCAATAATTCCCAGTTGTCTTGACCAATGAGTAGCCTCGGGCATACGTCCTTATATATCAGCTGATTTTCTACGTCGCGGAGATGAGTGCAGTCGAGTAAATCTCTTTTTTCGATGTTCTGTCGAGTAAACATAAGGCGTTCTATAGTTCGCGCGCTTCGCAGTGTGTACTCTTCTTTACTGTGTCTTCCACGTATCTTGACGTCGACCTTCTTGCTGTTTTCATACTTTGCAGTTTGATTCAAGCCTTGCACCCACACGTGGTCTTGCGGGCCGTCGAGCCCCAATATCTCCGCAAGCCCCTCGTCTATAAGCGTGACGGTGCTGCCATCGTCCATCAAGACGTATGTGTCCACACGTGTTCCGTTGGGACCGGTAAGCGTTACAGGCGAGATCTTCAAATATGCTTGGCGGCTTCTTGCACAGTCAGTATTTTTTACAATCTCCACAGTAGACGTGACCGCCGTATTGACTGGCGCCGTCGGCGTGGATGCCGGTGGCGTTGCTGCTGACGCCGCCGGCGCTGCAGACGGCGTTGATAGCGACGATGCTTCAGCCTTTTTCTTGTGGTGCAAGAAGCGATGATGAGCCATCTCGCAGCCATCCTGTCCGCACTTCTTCGCACGACACATAGCGCGACGATGTGTACTACGTAGGCATCGGAAGCAAACTCGATGTTTTTTTGTAATTTCCCAACGTTGGTCGATGTCGGCGTCGCGAAAGCGCTTGCACTCAGGTAACTGATGTTCCTGATTACACAACGGGCACTGATATTTCTTCATATCTGTATGTAGGTATCGTTCCGCTATATACCTATGTAAGAGGCGTCTAGTGAGCGGTGTGATACCAGACAGATATCGGTGTAGATAGGGTTAGACCGATGTAGGTGAGTGACGAGATAATTAAAAGATGGTATTGCGTAACTTCACTTTATTAGCGCAAGTGACCGAGTCGTGTCACTGCGCGAGCGTCACTAGCGTCACTGGTTACATAAGTACATACATGAAAGAGACAGTGAAATACAAAATATGTTTAGCAAGCACAATTAACATGATAACCCACAATATTCCCCCCCTTTTTAAAAAAAATCTATGTAAATAAAAAGGGTACAATACAATTTAAAAAAATCAGTATAAAAATACAAAGGGTAAAATTGCAATAAAAAATGTAAATTAAAAATGTAAATTTAGACAAAAGTTAAAAAAAAGTAAACAGAATTACAAGGTATAATTTTGTAAAATATCTTAATTAATGCATGGTTGACACTCAGACACCATAAAGATTGCTAATAGGTATTATACGTTAGGTTTACATAGTTTGAAAACAGTTAAAAAAATATTGCACTGAGAGAAAAAAAAATATATGTAATACGATTCACGTCACAATTACGTTAATAATGCCACTGCGTCACGTAAACACGAGAAAAAAAAATCACAATCACACGTAACTTGCTTGGGTCCCGTGCGCTGCAGGACACGCAGGCGAAGGGATCGCCTTCTGCACCTGTCTGCGTAGCCATGTCCGGAACCGTTGATGGCAAAAGTACTTAGCTGCTATCAACAACCCGATGAAGATGAGTATGATTAGGGCCATAATCATATAGCCATGCGCGATGATTTTATTTTCGACGTCACTCGCGTGGCCTGGAGAGACCACCGAGGCTACGACAATGTTGTCGTCCTCTTGTACTTTAGTTTGCCCTGAACCCATATTGATTGTTCAGAAAGTTAGCGTGAAAACTTAGTTAAGTCTAAGACTTGACGCACAAGTGAAATAAATATAGGTACTGTTTAATTAATACCAAATATCTCGCTTTAAATACATCTCTCTAAGCAATAACTGTAAGCTGGAATTATAATTACACAATATCTGAGTGTCATCACAAATATGTTTTTACAAAAATGTTTTTACATAAAAATAGTAAATATAGCAGTTATTTTACAATAACAATTTCATCATGCTTAAGGTCGTAGCTGACTTATACGACACCGCTCCCATCCAACCGAAGTATGAGAATTCAAATATAAACTTAAAATCGTGCTCTGTAGGTACAACTATTGAGTGGCAAGGTTGCGGTTAGCTTACTTCCCGCGCGCGGGCTGCTAATTTTTGTTGTTACTGTAAAGTGCACCTACAGAGCACGATTTTAAGTTTATATTTGAATTCTCATACTTTGGTTGGGTGGAAGCGGTGTCGTATAAGTCAGCTACGACCTTTATGCTTAAACCTCATATTGTTAAAACAATAGGCTGCCTAATCAGCTACATTGAAACGTACTGGACGTTTAACAATGCGTCCTGACCGTGTGGTCTTAGTGTCAAGCGGAAGCGATTTTAAATCGCTATTATGAGTACAATTATTAGTGTTAGAATTATTACTATTTAAATTTTGATCTAGGTTTTCCTCTCTTAGTATGTATGCTGGCTTAAGCCTATCCAAAGATATTTTTAATTTACGATTAGGAAGCTGAATTTCATAGACTTTTGTTCCTCTTTTTAATACGCGGAATGGTCCGTCGTAAGTAGGTTGCAAAGGTCTATGTACTGCGTTACGCACAAAAACAAAATCACAAACTTTCAAGTCTGGATGTACAAATATAGCTTTGTTTGAATGAGACATAGGCGTTGGATGAAAGCTGTTCAGTAATATTTGACGGATGTCCTCTTCTTTGTTGGGGCGGGACCGCTTACCCCTATGCGTTGCATCCTCGCTCGCTATCCTCTCTGAGGCCCTCTTGAGACTTCTGGTCTCTCTGCCCTGTGGTCTCACAGGTTTTAGCCCTGTATCTTGTATGGGAACCAATGTATCTGTTGATGGCCCAGCCTCCACGTCGCATACATCTAGATCACCCTCCAGATCCGAAAGGTCTGCTCGGTCATGAAATGACGGTGTTTTTGACATTGTGGGGTGTTGCTGTGTGTTTTGGGATTTGTGTAATGATGGTTAGTTTTTCTAAAGATGATGTGATATGTCCTTGACAGGTCTATGAATGGCTCCTAATCGTGTCTAGGCTTGGTTGCCTGCTCTGGGGATCTTTTAGTGGTGTTTGCGTGATTTGGCTCTCTTTCTTTTCCTTTCTCCCTCATCTTCGGATTCTGTGCTGGAGGACTCGCTATCCATGGATAGAGCCGTGATGGGTCTTTTTGAGGCACTGCTTGCGAGTAGGTCAGACAAGGGGGTGGAGGGTACATTGTAACCCTTCTTTGTACGCAGCCACTCTAGTTGCTCTTGTGTTAGCGACCCGGACCCTATAGATGCTGTTGCCATGCGGAGTACCCTCCTCACCACATCCTGGTTTACCGCCTGGTCTATGAGGGTCTTGCTACCTAGGTAATTTTTCTGAATTTTCTTACTGCGCTTCGCCCATTCTAGAGTGGCTGCGTACAGATTCGGGTAATTCGCGTGGTTCAATATAGGATATTTATTGTTATCTATTAGCCTACACGTGCTATAGTTAACCGCATACCGGTTCGAATTTTTTCTTGAAACTTCTATCTTGTGCCGTATTATCGACTCGACGATATTTCTTCAGGTTGTACGTACGCCTGTTGTACCATTATATCTATTAATAGTATAAGATGTTACTGTATATTGGTGTACAATAAAGAGTTGTTGTTGTTGTTGTTGTACGCGCTGCACTTATCCGCTTCTTCATTTAAAAATGATGCGAGTTTCTTCAAGTCAGGTATATCCTCCTTATTCCATGGCAAAGTCGTACCACTTGCTTCGAAGTATAGGCGTGAGTTTTTCAGTAGTAATTTTCACTAACTCTCTGGATTATACAAATATTGAATTTTCTTCAATGCTTCAATCGTAGCGACAATATTCCATATTCTATTTGCCAAAACACATAACTCACGTGCGTTGTCATTGAGCTTTCCTAGTTCTTTAATTTTCTGGATTTCGTACATAGCCAATGCATCCGGGCGCCCGAATCTTCTTTCCAGGGCCTCCATGATGACCCCCGGGTCCGGTTGGCTGATTAGCAGGCTGCTGACGGCTTCCAGTGCAGCCCCCCTGAGGCTTCTTCTTAACCTTGATACGTTTTAACTTAAACATCGCTGTACCATGCCTGTTGAACTCATAATATGTAATAATCGATAAGAGGGCGTCACTATTACTGGGAATATTTAAAAAATGGTCATTAATTCGATCCGGGTCACAAAGGCATGGAGGAAGACAAATATTGGTATTGGTTTTTAACGTAATATGTTTCTTGAGATGCTTCCACATCATGACGGGTTTGCGAGTATTCGAAGCAACGTAAAATTTAAAATATGCCTTTTTTCCGCGCGTAATGCAGTAGTAACTAACGTTTTGAGTTCTTTGTAAAGTATACCGTGCGCATCTAACTTAGTTTTACGTGCACGCACATGGGCCTCGTTACGCTTTTGCATCATTATCCTATCTTGCAGGTCCCTTTTCCGTTTTCTCTGCTTCTGCTTCACTCACACTTCTACCAGCGTGTACCTCCAATTTCTTTTTATATTTTGGTTCCCTGATTTCCATAGTACCACATCGTAATTCTTTGAGGTACTTTACGAAAGATTCATCGACAGTTTCTTTATCGACGTTGCGATGTTGTTCCTCCTTAGGCAGTCTTGTCAAAATTTCGTTAACGTGAAGTGAGCTATACCAGTTTTTCTAAAGCCACCTTTAATGTTGCTTTCACAATTTATTTTGTTTGTCAATCAACAGTTTTAAAAGCCTAGGAAAGCAGCCTTTTGGAAGAGTTGAAAGTGTTCTTTCATCAGTTTTCTTCCAATTTTCTAATAAAAGTCACCAGGCTACTTTCATAGGGTGAAAGAAAGCCACATCTAGTGGTTGTTTGAGGTGTGTTGTCAAAGTCAAAGTCAAATTATTTTATTCATATAGGTATCATTGATACACTTATGCACGTCATTTTTTGGCTTTTCGGCTTTTCGTTGAGTTACTATTTAATGATATACACAAAAAAGTGAGATGATAAATTGTCTCCAATAAGAATTTTTTTACCAGGTTTGTTGCCCAAGATCGGTGTTATCATTGTCTTTATCCAATCCGCGAATATTTCGCCGTCGAACCATCCGGACCCAGAACGATTATATCTACAGTTTGCAGACTTTGCTAAAATTTTAAGCAGTGAAAAGGCATCTCCGTAACTCCAGTCACAAGGCGCTTTCCGCCTGCAATCTGGTCCCCCTTTCAATGCTTTTGCTATATTATGGATTTGAGGTTTTGCATAAACAGTGTCTTGGCCACTAAATATTGCTCTTCTGTCATATCCGGCCTTTGGCAAGAATCACCGTAATCCATGCTGTTATTGTTGAATAGCAGCCTGCATCTGGGTTTGTTTTATCTTTCTTTTTTTGGTTTATTTGGCATTTTTGCGCCTTAAATTTTTTTGGTTGCTGTTGATGGACTGCTGTTAAAATGGTTTTATAAAATTGCCTTATGAGTTTCAAAGTATTAAAGGCAACGACTGCTGCACAACACCTCAAGGCTTATAAATTCTTTAAACTTTAAAGAGTATTTGACGCGTTTGCCACCCACATATTTGGCTACTATTGTATTAAACTGCTCTATTATTATTTGAACTGTGTAATAAGTTTTTAATTAGTGTTTGACATCAGGCACAAGTTTTATTTCTGATTTATTCTTATCATCACAGTAGTAGTATCCATTACACTGAGAATCATCTAAAAATAAAGGTTTGGGAGTGTTTACGATGTCTTTCTGTAGATATTTAATTTTTTCCGTTAAAGGGAAATTCTGGGACATTCTGAACCTTATTGCTGCTTTTGCAGCAGCATGTGCATATCTCACAGTTACGGAATATTCTTTCCTTAACTTTAAAAAAATAACCACTTACGTATTGAAGCGGGGCTAATTTTTGAGGATCGACAAATTTCACTTGAATTTTAAATTTCATAGTTAATATATTAGTTACATCAATAGCGTTGGTCGACATGGCTTTACATTCATTATTCTCGACGACGAGGGCATGTAATGCATCGCAGTAATCTTTTTCACAATGTTTTCCCTGGGCGTGGACAATGTTTAACTTATTAATTAATAACATAGCGATTGCAGCTTGGAATCGGTTACAAGTGGGATTGTTATTGCGGCACCCGTGTGATCTTATAGCGCCAAAGAAATTTTCAAGAGGGTCTTGATTTACATATGTAGATAGGTGCCGCTTCCACACCGAAGTAATTCCATAGTCTGTATTCATTTTTTTTAGCAATACTTCAACAGCTTCCATTGTCCACACCCAATTGGTAATTGAAGGTACGGATTTGTAAGGTTTGAGCGGTCAGGTTGTGAAATGAAAGAGTTGGATGCTGAGATGATACTGATTTAATAAGCAAATTGCATTATAATATAAATACGAGTTTACACGTGTATCAAAGATTATAAATCATAGAGTAAATAATAATACAAATTACATTGTACAGAGGGCACACTACAGATTCCTGGTTTCCTGAAGTTGTAATAACTTTCATTGATTTCAGTACTTTTACACTTTCTGACCACGTCTGGTGATGGATAGAGTAAGGAGTGGCAGTTCTCAGGAGTGGTTTGATATTTCCATTTTTTTTGGAGCTTCCATTAAAGGAATCAAAAAGATGGTCCATAAAGAGGAGCAGGTTTGCTGTGTCTCTACACTCTTTTGGAATTTATCCTTTATCTGAAAAAAAAAGGATAATATATTAACTTGATTATATGAATGTGCCATTACTTGAAAAAATAATAATCAAATGTAGTCAAACAAATTGATTGAACAATTACAAGGCCATCACTATTCACTTTTTTCACAACTTCGCGACAGTGGACATCAATATCATTATATTTTATTAACTAAGAACGGTACTATATAGTGTAGTAATATTTTATGACAAAATGCTAAAATTACCTGCGAGATATCCCATATTTGAAGCTACTGTTCGACTAAAAATTTGTGATGCGAACTTGACTATCATGTTATTTAATTTTTCGCGGTTTGCTGTTTTCCGTTAATTTTGGTATTAATCTGATACTTTCGAAGGCAGGATTTTCTTTTTGAAGTAGCTCCAAATGTGACCAGTTAGCAACCTTTTCTACATAGTTTTGTGTAAATTTCAAATCTTTTGTTAGCAAGTGATTTCTCATGCCTTTCAATAGATGAGGGGGATCATAAATTGGAACGATCTCCTGATTATTGACTAAAATAATTTTTTCTTAGCTTCTTCCCCTCTTCTCAAATAAAGACCCCTTGTTTCATCTTGCAAAAATTGTATTGCTTGTCTGTTATTTCTGCCTTGGTCACAAATAGAAGCTACGACTGTAAATTCTGCCTCTTGTATGTTACCAGCCACAGTTTTAATCTGTTTGGCAAACTCTGGCCCTTTGTGGCACTTGTGGAGAAAGTATATGCCACGTATATGCAACGAGTTCCGCAGAAACCTGCAATTTCTTTGGATTCCTACTATTATTCATTTTTTCGTATAGATCCTTATATGCATCCAGACGTTTGGAACTGTACGTATTTCACGTATCAGAAACTCAAGTTGACGTGGTAGAGTTTTCGCTGCCTTTTGTGCACATAAATGCAAGGAGTGACTTGTACATCTTATCACGATCAGATCAGGTATTTTTTGCTTCAAAAGAGCGGCAACAGACAGAAATCATTATTTATTTCTTTTTTTTCGGATTCGACAATTACTTCATTAGTACAATCTATATAATTGTTAAAATACTGGTTTAATGTTTCATCACATTGTAGCTTAATTATTTCAAGTTGATAATCGGCTGCAATCTCCTCGCAGTTAACAGTAAATGGCGACGAAAATACTTGTAAATCGCTTTCTATCCTTTTAAAGTCCCAAATCTCACGTTGAATTCATTTTCCAGGCGATTTAGTTGGTTAACGTAAATATTAATCTTTTCCGTGGGCAACTTGGCAACTGTCTGTAGCTTAGGAAAGTGAACGAGACTTCCTTGCGATATTTGTGTTGAAAACAAACGTTACTTTAATTTGAACGCTTTTATTTGGGCCCATTTGTCTTCAAGGAAATTATTCTTGCCTTGGATTATATTTTTTTAATTTGTTTCAATATCCTAGCGAATCAGTAAAAAACGTGAAATCAGAAATCCACTGCGGATCTTCGAAAATTTTAAATTTGTCCAACTTTGAATTCCATTTTCTTTGGACAGGCAGTTTTGCTTCATTTTCTTACCTGTAGTTCCTTTCTTGCAGGTCCCGTTTCCGTTTTGTCTGCTTCTGCTTCACTCACACTTCTACCAGTTCTACCTCCAATTTCTTTTTATATTTTGGTTCCCTGATTTCCATAGTACCATATCGTAATTCTTTGAGGTACTTTACAAAAGATTCATCGACAGTTTCTTTATCGACTTCGCGATGTTGTTCATCCTTAGGCAGTCTTGTCAAAATTTCGTTAACGTCAAGTGGAGCTATAGCAGTTTTTCTAAAGCCAGCTTTAATGTTACTTTTACAATTAATTTTGTCCATCAACAGATTTAAAAGCCTAGGAAAGCAGCCTTTTGGAATAGTTGAAAGTAGTATTCTTCCATCAGTTCTCTTCCAATTTTCTAATAAAAGTCACCAGGCTATTTTCATAGGGTGAAAAAAAGCCACATCTAGTGGTTGTGTGAGGTGCGTTGAGTTACTATTTAATGATATCCACAAAAAAGTGGGATGATAAATTGTCTCCAATAAGATTTTTTTCACCAAGTTTGTTGCCCAAGATCGGTGTTATCATTGTCTTTATCCAATCCGCGAATATTTCGCCGTCGAACCATCCGGACCCAGAACGATTATATCTACAGTTTGCAGACTTTGCTAAAATTTTAAGCAGTGAAAAGGCATCTCCGTAACTCCAGCCACAAGGCGCTTTCCGCCTGTAACCTGGTCTCTCTTTCAATGCCTTTGCTATATTAGGGATTTGAGGTTTTGCATAAACAGTGTCTTGGCCACTAAATATTTCTCTTCTGTCATATCCGGCCTTTGGCAAGAATCACCGTAATCCATGTTGCTATTGTTGAATAGCAGCCTGCGTCTGGGTTTGTTTTTATCTTTCTTTTTTGGTTCATTTGGCATTTCTGCGCCTCAAATTTTTTGGTTGCTGTTGATGGACTGCTGTTAATGTGGTTTTATAAAATTGGCTTATGAGTTTCAAAGTATTAAAGGCAACGATCGCTGCATAACACCTCAAGGCATATGAATTCTTTAAACTTTAAAGAATATCTGACGCGTTTGCCACCCACATATTTGGCTACTATTGTATTAAACTGCTCTATTATTATTTGAATTGTGTAATAAAGCACAAGTTTCATTTCTGATTTTTTCTCGTCATCACAGAAGTAATATTCATTACACTGAGAATGATCTCAAAATAAAGGTTTGGGAGGGTTTACGATGGTCTTTCTGTAGATATTTAATTTTTTCCGTTAATGGGAAATTCTGGGCGATTCTGAACCTTATTGCTGCTTTTGCAGCAGCATGTGCATATCTCACAGTTACGGAATACTCTCTTTCCTTAACTTTAAAAAAAATAACCACTTACGTATTGAAGCGGGTCAAATTTTTGAGGATCGACAAATTTTTCTTGAACTTTACATAGTTAATATATTAGTTACATCAATAGCGTTGGTCGACATGGCTTTACATTAATTATTCTCGACGACGAGGGCATGTAATGCATCGCAGTAATCTTTTTCACAATGTTTTCCCTGGGCGTGGACACTGTTTGAGTTATTATGTAATAACATAGCGAATGCAGCTTGGTATTGTTCACAAGTGGGATTGTTATTGCGGCACCCGTGTTATCTTATAGACCCAAAAAAATTTTCAAGAGGGTCTTGATTTACATATGCCGCATCCATACCAAAGTAATTCCATAGTTTGTTTTCATTTTTTTAGCAATACTTCAACAGTTTCCATTGTCCACACCCAATTGGTAATTGAAGGTATAGATTCCAGTTTTCCTGAAGTTGTAATAACTTTCATTGATTTCAGTACTTTTACACTTTCTGACCACGTCTGGTGATGGATAGAGTAAGGAGTGGCAGTTCTCAGGAGTGGTCAGGAGGAGATTCCATTAAAGGAATCAAAAAGATGGTCCATAAAGAGGAGCAGGTTTTCTGTGTCTCTACACTCTCTTGGAATTAATCCTTTATCTGAAAAAAAGGATAATAATAATATATTAACTAGATAATTAAATGTTTTTTTTTGTTTCTTGTTGTTATTACTTTTTCAAGTAATGGTACTTGAAAAAATAATCAAATGTAGTCAAACAAATTGATTTAACAATTACAAGGCCATCACTATTTACTTTTTTCACAACTTCGCGACGGTGGTATCATTATAGTTTACTAACTAAGAACAGCACTATATAGTGTAGTAATATTTTATGACAAAATGTTAAAATTACCTGCGAGATATCCCATATTTGAAGCTACTGTTCGACTAAAAATTTGTGATGCGAACTTGACTTTCATCTTATTTCATTTTTCGCGGTTTATGTTGTTTTCCGTTAATTTTGGTATTAATCTGATACCTTCGAAGGCAGGATTTTCTTATTGAAGTAGCTTCAAATATGACCACTTATCAACTTTTTCTACACAGTTTTGTGTAAATTTCAAATCTTTTGTTAGCAAGTTATTTTAATGCCTTTCAATAGATGAGGGGGATCATAAATTGGAACGATCTCCTGATTATTGACTAAAATATTTTTTTTCTTACGTTCTTCCCCTCTTCTCAAACAGAAACTCCTTGTTTCATCTTGCAATAATTGTATTGCTTGTCTGTTATTACTACCTTGGTTTATAATCTAGGTATATAAATAAAAATGAATGTTAATTACCATCAAACGTTGGCAATTTAATGGTAGGTAACTTAATGTTGTTACGATTGATACAAGTATCTCCTGAGAAAACTTCACTACGTGAACAACTATCCCTTCGGTTTTCTTTTCATGAAATTTGGTGTTTCAATAAATTGCTGTGCTGCAGAAATTGTCGCATAATATGTAGCTTCAAATAAATGTCTTTTTTCATGTTGGGATATAATATCATCCACCAAAATTTCAATTTTAGCCTGAACAGTATCAAATTCAAAAAATATGTTTTCCATTTTGCTTAGTCTATTGGTAGCCTCCTTAAGGGTGCTTTTCCACCAGAGATGTGCTATGCAACTATGCTGCGAAGATGTGAAATTGATAATCAAGGTTTTATTTCTGCATAGTACTTATATAAATATTTATTTAAAACAGCTTCTTCAAAGTAGTTTTTGTAGAAGATTTTCTTACCATTTCTGCTATAAAAATTTCATCCTTTCTGATATACACAGCCTGGATCTTTATATATATATAGATGATTAAATTACAGATTTCTCGGTTAGCCTTGGCCTTGTATCTGAAAGTAGTAGGTATGTGTTTTTTTATTTGCAGTTCTCCAGTTAAGGTACAGTAACCGGACTTATTGAGCAATACCGAGTAGAGTAAAGGCATTTTACTTCAAAAATTTTTTCATTTCCAAGCAATCCATCAGGAGAAGCACCTAAATACGGTTTCTCTTTGTTAATAAATAAGCCACATTCTTTAACCTTAAGTGCATATTTTTCATAATATTGTTTTAGGGGTACTTTTTCACTGATTTTGCCATGATTTGTAGTTCTGGTTGACACACTCCGTTTAGACAGTAGGTTCTTTGCAAAACTGGGCATGTTTTTGACATTCAAATGGCAAATTGTATGAAAATTACTTGTGTGAGACGATTTTTTCTGTGTTGATACCAATTTTCATTTTGACTTTGCTTTCTAGTGTTTCTTTCCATATTTTTAATATCTTATAAGGTAACATTTAATAAATAGAAGGATTCCAAAATTTGATCTTTTAAAGAAACACTGTAACTGCCATGATCCCACTCGATTGCATAAGGATTTGCAGGTTTATATAGTTGTCTTAAAGGCTGCCTGTAAAATTTAGCACAATATTCCGTATTCTTTCATTATATTTTTCTTTGTCTATGTTACCTCTATATGGATGAAAATTTAAATTGCCTTTAATTCTTTTGTATGGTAAATTCTGAGCTTTCAGAGGTGAGGAAAAATATTTTTTCTTCGGGTGGTGAAAACTCTAGCTTTTGAGTTGATACTTCCTCTAATAGTTTTATGTTCAATCATATCAACTGTACCAAAAATACAGTAGCAACATGCTTAGACTGTGAATTAACTCCAGATCCGGCTGTACATTCACAATTCGTCTCCTCTAATATACCATTTTTGTATAATTTAATATTTACCTCATACTGAGTTTTTTTCATTGCTGCTTTACAAAAACCTTTTACATAAGTAAAATCATTTACTGAGACAGCTCTTAATATAAGAAGGTATCTATTGTTGTATAAACTTTTTCCCTTTATTAATGATTGACTGCATCTGAAAGAATTAAAATTTATGTTTAATCACACTATACCTATATACCACACCACATTATACCTACTAATATTACAATTAATGTGAAAAGTATGTGAGTGTGTATATTTGTTACTTCTTTATGCTTCAATAGGCAAATTGATTTTGAAGAGTATAACTCGTCCGAAATATCTGTGGACCTCGCTGGAATTCGATGCCGCTCCCGTTTCCTCGGACCTCACCCTGTTTTCGCCTATCCAGTACCGTTGCCAAAGCAAGCGCCGACACGCACGTATATTATTCTTGCTTCGTAATCGCATTATTGTTTATTGTTTCTTGTTGTTTATTATTATTTAGTGTTGTAAAATGGGTAGGACGCTACATAGTGCATAGCGCAATTTAGTGCTCAAAGCAATCCAATAAAAAAAAAACACTTTCATTCTTTTCTTTTTTATTTTATTTTCGTTATTTGTTGTTACAGCTGCAATAGAAATATACACTTTGTGAAAATTTCAACTGTCTACCTATTACGGTTCATAAGACACAGCTTGCAGACAGACGGTTAGACGGACAGCCGGGGCTTAGCAATAGGGTCCCGTTGACACCGTTTGGGTACGGAACCCTATAAAGTACAGACTGATCTAAAAGTTGTATAAAAGTGCAAAAAAGTAATACACACAAATCAAAATAATATTTTTAATCTTTACATCTCGATTTTCTTTGCTATCTCTCTAGTTTGCATGACGTCATTGAGCCAAGTCCATAGATATTTTGGACGAGTAGTAACACAGCATACTAATCTCCTGATTATGAAAAATGTTATTCTCTAGGCACAAAAAGTTTATTAAATAGATAAATATACTCACTCTCCAAAATATTCTTGTATTTGATGTTTATTTAATGGTGGCAATGGGGTATTGCTGTTTATATCTTTATAATAATCGTCTTTTGGTATGACCATAACTTCGCTTTGTACTGGTTCTGGGGGATACGATTTATCAGTGAAGTTTAAATTTTCTATCATACGCCTCTAACCTACAAAAGTGGAAGAAATGTTAGAACTTGTTTTTCACAATAAAGGAGTGGATTAAGGTTGATTACGTTTAATGGTCTGAAATATTTCCTCTCATGGATCACCAAAATTGTAGGCGCTATTGACGCTCCCTCGTGGGCTGCCAAAAATGTACACTATAAATGTGGTGTAACTAAATTTCCCTCTTGGGTTACTTAAATGTTGATTTCTGAGTTCTCTTCGTTGGGTCGCACCAAGATGTGCAAGATACTGATGAACTGAGTTGCTTTATTAATTTTCCCAACCGGGTGTGGTCGATGGCTTCTTGACAAACAAGATGTCGGCCTCGCCTCTTCACACTGAATATACTTAAGAGGCCGTGCTGAAAATTTATTTGACAGAGTTATGTCATATTCATTGCGAAGCTATGTCTGTGTGCATCGTTCACGCACACCTGGCTGAAGTTCGAGCTTAAACAATTTTGATCCTTTAGTTGATAATAATTTTAGGATGCATAGTATGAACAATTTAGAAATAAAAGTCTGGAATGTTTTTGTACCTATATTAATTTAGTATAATATTTATTACAATCAAAATGAAAAAGTTTTAGATAAACACACACTAGGTACATATTTAGGTTATTCAGTGTTTTCCTTCAGAGATTTCATTTATGTTTGCGATAAACTTAGAGTGTACAGACAAATTTAACATGTTTCATTGGTACCTACCCGAAAATCAAACGAGTCTTGATTTCATAAAAAATGTTTTTGAAAATGCAATTAAAATTTTAGGCCATAAAAAAATTTTGTGAGCTCTGGGACTAAATATGTTGTCATATTCATAACCTATTAAATTGGCGTATTATATAAACTTAAATTTAAAACACCCGGACTCAAAAAAACAAAAAAGTCTGATTAGGTAAAAAGTAAAAAAATCATACAATAAACCTAGACACGCGGCAGCGTGTCAAGCCAAGTTCAAGCAAAGGAACTGGCTAGCCAGCGCCGAGTGTAATATTACATGAACCACTTGGTGCCACTTTTGACCCTTCTATAACTCAAAACCTCTATAACAAAAACTTAAACACATAAAACTACGTGTGTTTAATTACATCCATAAGGACATATAGAAGCCCAAATTTCATGAAGCTAGCTCAAACGGTTATAAAGATATGAAGGTCAAAAAGTCGTAAATTTTAGCACTGACTGACTGACTGACATAATGTACCTAAATCAAACCTACTTCCAGATGACCTAGAAGGATGAAATTTGGAATTCAGCGCGGTAATTGTGTGTAAGCGTAGGAAAAAATCAAAAAATAAAAAAGTCGAAAAATAAGTGGTGTCCCCATCACAGAAAAAACTTGTAATATGCGCTAAACAACCGGCCAACGGTCTATCGTCTGCGGCACGTGGCATTGCCTAGTTTTCTTTATAAAAAGTAATGATATCCCACCAAAAAAATATGTAAAAAAGGAGAGCCAAGTTCAATACAAAAAATAAGCTTGGCTGTGGGCTTCGCCGCAAAAAGAACGGAGATCTAAATGAGTGCAAAGTTCTATGCAAAATCGAAATATGTATTTATAGGAACAAAATAACATTGTGAACAAGTATTAAACTCTATTTCTTTGCTTTATTGGATATCTATAACAATTGCTGTTATTTAAATATGTGAGATCTTAAAGTAGGTTAGATTTGACTTGGCCAGTTTTCATTACATCAGTCATTTTATAAAGTTATTCAACATTTTAATTCTGATAAAAACTGGTATATAAAAATAGTAAATACTTCATACACCTACCATATGCCGATGATTTATAGTTATCCTGGCGGGTTCACTGGAGGAACTTGGTACAATGCTCGGAAACTTGAACAGCGCCTTACAACGGGTGGGTCTTAAGATGAACATGGACAAGACGAAAATCATGTCAAATGTCCATGTCACACCCATACCGGTTGTTGTTGACGGCGCTGCTCTCGAAGTTGTAGACGAATACATTTACCTGGGACAATTGATCCAGATGGGTAAGTCCAACTTCGAGAAAGAAGTCACTCGTAGAATCCAACTCGGATGGGCTGCGTTCGGGAAACTGCGTCATATCTTGTCGTCCAAAAAACTACCTCAGTACCTGAAGTCGAAGGTGTTCGAGCAGTGTGTGTTGCCAGCGATGACATACGGATCCGATACGTGGTGCTTCACTATTGGCCTAATCCACAAGCTCAGAGTAGCGCAGCGGGCTATGGAGAGGGCTATGCTTGGTATTTATCTGCGTGATCGAATTAAAAATGAGGAGATCTGTAGACGAACAAAGGTAACCCATATAGCTCAAAGAATTAGCCGGCTGACGTGGCAATAGGCTGGCCACACAGTTCGAAGATAACCGTTGGGGAAGAAATGTAATCTATTGGCGCCCACGTCTCGGAAAAATGTCGTCTATGTCCAGCAGTGGACCTATCAAGACTGATGGATGGGTTTTTAATATGGAGCCGTCCCCCAACACAACAAAGTTTTATTTAGTTAAATTAAATAATCTATATATAAAAATCAATAGCTGTTCGTTTGTCTTGCTAAAACTTAAGAATAGCTGGACCGATTTGGCTAATTTTGATCTTGAAATATTTGTGAAACTTCAGGGAAGGTGTAAACGGTGAAAAATATGAATAATAAGTAATGAAAAATACTAAAAACAAACAAATTGTTCCTAGCTGTGAAACATTTGATATCTTTTGTCAAATTGTCATTTGGTTGTCAGATATTTATAGGTGCGTTCAGAAATTTGTCTGTTTCATAGCTGTAGTATGAGGTCTGATTTCTTTGAAAACTTAACGACCATAATATTATCTTTCTAATGTAACCATCAGCGACATATCTAACTTTTTTATTTCATAACTGACAGTCGAGAGAGAGGGAGAGGGGAAAGAGAAGGGAGATGGGGCTCGAGGGAGACCTCGAGAGGGGTGAGTTGTTAGGCAGTACAGAGTTTGCCGGGTCAGCTAGTACATTTGTAATATTCATGTTATTTATGACTTTTTGAAAATTTATTTTATGACTTTTTACATATTCAGACTTTTTGTTCTTTTTTGAGTTGGGGTTTTTTAAATTTTTAATTTAAGTTTTATACTTAAAAATATTTTCAACCCTACCTATATGATCATAAGGTTTAATTTGTTGATTTTTCTTTACACAAATAAGTTAATGCTTGACCACAATCCCACCTGATGGTAAGGGAACATACCAAAACCACGTAACCCATTTTTTCCAACTTTTTACCCCCCTCCCCCCCCTTCGTGACCATTCGTAGTATATGAGAAGACCCCCCCTCCCCCCTAGTTTTCACGTGGTAAATGATAAATACGATTTTCAATACTTTTTTGCAAAAATAATAATTTTGCTTATATTTGACGACTTGTGGCGCAATGGTTGCTAAAATATTGACTACGTGACAAAAACCTAAGCCCCCCTCCTCCTCTCTGTGACCAATCGTGGTGTTTTGAAGACCCCCCTCCCCCCCTAAATAAGGCACGTGGTTTTGGTATGTTCCCTAAGTGAAGATGTGGTCCAAGGTGGTAAGCACATTAACTTAGTAAAAGCCTATTCACTCTTTTCTTGAAGACATCCACATCATAGGCAGGCGGGAACGCCGATGAAGGCAATTTATTCCAGTCTTTGGCGATGCGTATAATAAATGACGAGGAAAACCGCCTCGTCCTTACCGGCGGGATGTTCACAACAAAAGGATGGATCCCCGCCGTGCGTCGTGACGTTCGATGGAGAAATGGAAATGGGGGAATTAAATCAAACAATTCCTGTGCACACTCTCCGAAATGTGCCCTGTAGAAAACCGAGAGGCTGGCTACTCTACGCCTGTGCTCGAGGCTTTGCAGATTGGTCTCAAACAAATCTGGTCACCAATGAGCCTCTTCGCACGCCTCTCCATCGAGTCCAAGGCAGAAAGGTGACATTTGGCTGCACCTGCCCAAATATGCGAACAGTACTCCACAAACGGCCGAACCTGAGCTTTATACAAGGTTAAAAGTTGCCTCGGTGTGAAGGACACCAAGTTTCCTTGCAGCAGTCTTAGCCTTGGTCTCAATGAACCGCCCAAAGTTGAGTTTCGAGGATATCTCTACCCCTAACAACTGAAGGCAGTCGGTATAATCCAAGGGCATATTCCGAAAAGTAGGAGCCAAGGTAAGCGGTCTCCTCTTGGCGGTAAATAGACACGTCTGCGTTTTAGCGGCGTTGAATCTCACAAGATTGGCTTCGCCCCACTCGGACACAGCCCGAAGTGTGAGATTCACACGAGCCACCATGGCCTCTCTTTGAGACTGAATTTCGTCCTGACTGGCCCTGAGACTTGGTAGGTATCTCTCTACCACTGTGCAATCGTCTGCGTACCCATAAATACCGGGCATAAGCAAGCAGGTCATTCAGTTTTGCGCCGCAAAACATAAGCAGGTTATTCAGACTCAGGGCTTAAACCTTTTATACACGCCCAATCATGCTGTACGTCCCGCCAAGGCAATGCACGATGCACGATGCAAAAGTCATGAATAGGCTTGACGTACGTCGGTAATTATTATTAATTGTTTGCTGGATTTGCACGACCAATTTGAATTTATGTGTCTGTCTCTTTTTACTGGACAGTTTCGTTTCATCGAATTTCAAATCACCCCCGTACTAAAGAAGTTTTCACTTCAAAATGTAAGTTGAAACACTTGAAGTACTACTAAGTGAATAGTAATATGTGACGTCACACTAGGGGTGATATCGATGGGGGAGGGGTCAAAAAGTCATGAAATTTGTGTGACGTAATTTATGGATGGCCCCTTGTTGATTACCCCCCCCCCCCCCCTTAAACAGTCAATTTAGTACTACACAAATCAAACCCTTTCATTTGATACCCCACTCGGGTATGTTCGCTGAATTCAGTAAATTCATCTTCTTCCTAACTATATGAACTACTATAACTACCCCACCCCCCTTCGAACAGCCAATTTTGTAATACATAGAAACATGATGATGCATGGTGTTATTAAAATAAAAAATAATTAATTTAATAACTGGATCAAAATGTGATAGTCGGCGTACAATTTGTGTAAATTTTTACGTAAAACACGCGAGCGTCGCGGGAAAAAAAGTAATACGTCCTCACGCGTTGATAGCCTCGGCGGTACTGGTTTAATATATTTAATGCGGTCCATAATATAGTTCAGTTTGCAACTATTATTAACAAACGAAATCATTATTTTTTCATAAAATAAAATTTTGATTCTATTAAAGGATTAACTTAAGATTAATGTGTATTTTTTAAAATTTCCTTAAAATGTTTCTAATTAATAGAAAAAAATACTTACTTCGAACGAAATTACGTTATTTCAAAAAAATTTTCTGCTATATTTGGATAGAAATTTAAAAAACTGGCTAGGCTACTTAATAATAGACCGTATATTCATGTTATTTATATTTTTTAATGTTTGGAATATTTTGTATTTTCGTTGTAAAACGAAGACAAAAATCACTTGCTCGTTACTTTTCGGAAAAGAAGGGTTTTAAATAGTGGTGATTTGCCATTATTATAAATAATATGTTAAATTCGTCTGCGCTATCAGCAAGAACAAGAATTAGACTCTTATAGTTACAAAAAACAAAGCTTAATCTCTTTATCCTGTTCACACAAACAGTGATTAAAATTGACCGAAATTGTTGATATCGCGGCACGGAGCCTTAAGATGATTGCATGGGCCACCAGACGGGCTCGGCTGGATCGCAGGGCAACGGGTATTGAAAATAACTGATCACACTGAATTAATATCACTTTATATTTTCTGAACCTTTACAATAGGTAATTATTTTAGACTGAAAACTGAGAACACTTCCGTTCGGTTCGAGAGTCGCAGGAGCAGAGAGCGACTACAGAGTAATGACATATTACAACATTTTAACACAGATTAATACTGTTTCGGACTGATTTGGTTACAGACTAATAATTTATTTTTAAAGTAATGAATACACGTGAATTTGCGTGAACAAAGGTTCATAGAATTATGGTCAAGAGTTTAATGCTAATCAGTGAAAACATTCACCAAGAAAATATAAAATACTGCAGTATTTTTTTACTTTTATTTACTAACCTCTCTACAAGGTCTGCTTTTCTTCCACTAGACGCACTCCTCTTTAATTCTTCTTTGAGCTGATTTAATTTCCAAGTACCTGTGCGACGTTTACATTGCACAGGTAAACGTCGCACAGGTATTCACAAGGAATACTCTTTAGTTAATACAAAAATATTTTCTAATTCTTATGAACCGTTTCGAACTACATAAAGTAAATAGATCATACGTGTGGCGCCCTCTGTATGGCCGTTGCGAAAGTAATTCCTCCTTACCTTTATACTCCATGCCATACATCCGATCGGATTGTTTATTGATTCAGGCTCCTAGGGCAGGGGTCGGCAACCTTTTGAGTCGGAAGAGTCAAAAATTACAATTTACAAAATTTCAAAGTTTTTAAAGAGCCACAAAATTTTTCTTGCCAACCATAAATAGTACTTGCAAAAATAATTTTTTTTGATAAAAATCTAATCTATTTCTTCATAAGAAAAACATATATTTATTCATATTATGTAAGTAGTGTTTTTCACAACAGTTTAGAATCTAATTTCTATTATTATTATCTAATTATTAGATAATGTATGTAATTATGATAATGTATGTATTATTAGATAATCACTTATTATTTAAGTAAAAATGAAAACAATTTCAATAACAAACAATTGACCAAGCAATCAATGGGAGCTTTGGCTTTGCATGGTTATTCAAGTAGAAAATGTTTGTTGAGAGAAGAGTAGAAGAGTTGGAAGTCCAGAAATTACATACATTTCGGGAATTACATACACTCCACAAAGTTTTACTCTTTAAATCGATCAATTGCATTTTTAGAAATCCGGTACCAACTCCAAATTTTTTTTATAAAACTAATATTATTTGCGTATGGAACTAAAGCCACAGCTTCACATCCAAAGAGCCGCATGTGGCTCGCGAGCCGCAGGTTGCCGACCCCTGCCCTAGGGAGTTATTTTTATTCACAGATTTATAGAAAGTGAAAATAACATGTATTTTAGTTACCCTCGTGTCTAAACCCAGACGTAAGACGCGCAATATGGTTTTTCGCCGCTGCGGCAAATTGTCGCAAGTAACAAATAAAACAATGCGTTTTGCCGCAGCAGCGAAAAACTAGTGCGTGCCTGGACTTTGTGCATTTTCTTACTTGTAAATACTGAATTGGACACTAAATTAAATTCTAATTGAATTAATAAGCTTTCCAAAATAGTGGTACAATACCAGACATTAGAATTGAGCAGGAATATAATTATTTAACACACTATTGTTGATGGTGTATTGACATGTATTAGAATAATTTTGCTGCCATGAACGGTAATTTTAATAGTAATAAGAATATTTGAATACTGTGTTAATAAAAAATGTCTAAATGTAATTTTGTTTTATTATATTATATTAATGCACAACTTCGGCCGCAATCTTGAATATAAGATTGTGATTTCTTGTGTTTATATTTGAGAAAATGTGAATTTGATCAGATTCGATCGGTACTTTTTATGTAACTAACCGACAAGCGAGCTGACAGTCCACATGGGGGTGCGGCGACCGTCGCGCATACACTGCAGCAACACCAAAGGCTTCACTGATGCGTTGCCAACCTAGAAAGAGGGAGAAAGAAAGGTCCGGCTTCCGAGCCGGTAGCTGGTTCTTTGTTCTTTCTTTGTTAGCTTGGTTTAAAAATCTAGATTTTTTATACATATTTAAGTAAAATAAAAAACGGGAGAATATGGCACAGTTCCAGTTTATTTTTATGATACATGTGCTAGATAAAAAAATAATACAGTCCGATTAGTAAATCTGTTACTAAGATGGCGGCGGCGTCCATGCGATAATACTAGTAATTACTTTACAATGATACTCCACCAGATCGCCACATTCGAACATTATACCTTTATAACAAGTTACTTCAATTTTCAAATATTTTTGAGCCCCTGTGGACTTTTCCATACAATATACTCATAAGGTACTTCGAGACGCTACAGTGTACTGAAAGTGCCTTATTTTTAATTTAAAAACGATATATTTCATCTATTTATACACAACTATCGTGGCCGTGGCCACCTCCCGTTACTCTGATATTTCACATGGACACAGTTTCACAACGTCTCAGAACAAAAGCAGATTCTAAGAAAGTTAGATATTGCCAAGAATATAAAGTAAGATGGCAGGTTAGAAGCATCACACTGTAGAAACGCCCGGGGACCGCCGCAGTGGTCTGCTAAATTCATTATTCGATTCAAACAGTATAGTGCAGTCATTGAAGCGAAAAATACGGTGTTACCTCCGAATTTTTTTACTGTGAACCGATTTGCATGAAATTTTGGAATTAGGCTTATCTAACCCTTAACTTCAAAAGTGAAAATAATCTGAACTCCGCAAATTATTTTTAAGGGGTGTAAACAACCCCTTAATGGAAAAATTATCATTGAGCCATTTTATCGCTAGAAAACATGTGTAATAGTAAGTTTTGAAATTGTAAAGTGTTTTCTAACACAATTACCTCATATTAAAACCATTTTCAACCCCTTGAAATTCTTACAACCCTTGCTAACAACCCCTAAATTAAAAAAATCACAAAAAATTACTTTGGTATGACATAAAAAGATGTAAGTATAGAGTAAGTATTATTTTGTTCTCTATAATAATAATCAAATTTTTAACCCCCTTTCAACCCTTAAAAACAACCCCTTGATAAAAAATTATTAAATTTTTTTTTTGATTAAATGAAAAGGATTTAAATATTATTCTACACTCTCGAAAGTGATTATCATAATCTTCAACTTTGCTACCCTTAAAACTACCCCTAAATTGAAACAATAAATATTAAAGTAAATATTACATATTTAAAAACTTACTGGTCATATTAAAACGAATAAACGGAGCACGCACAGCTGATCACCTAGCTTTTTCGTTGGCCCCTTCACTCAAATGTGTTATACATATATACATGTAAGAACGTTGGTATGTATTCATGCCTACGTTTCCAAAATATATGAGCCATATTATGTATATATATACACGTTACAATAGTTTTGGGTCTCTATTATACTGCGTACTTTCACATTGCTGCAAATATTCACACTCCGAAATTTTCAGTTACTAAGTAGAAAAAAATATGATAAGTTTTTGGACCATAACTCTTTCAATTTTCATGCTATCACAATTTATAACAAACCATTTTAAAAGTAATTAACAGAGCTACAACATCCTTCATTGCAATATATAGTAAAAAACCTTTTTTTAAAACTGTGAAGGGTTAAAGGGCTTAAGAGAGACTGTGATTGCGCTGCCGCGCGCTCTTTAAACAATCATATCTCCGTCAATTTTTGTTTGACAGAAAAAAAAAAAAAACAAATTGTTTGTCAGAAAAATACCTAATTTTTTCATCCCTACACTTTTTTACGTATCTGTCGTCATTTTTGAGATATTATGAAAAAAAGGTGTTTTTTTTGTAAATTTGAAATTTTTTCTTTTTTTTTAATCTTGATTTTTTTAAAAAATATGTGTCCTGAAGCAGCCAAACTGATACAATCTATCAAACTCTTTATAATAAAGTTATTTCTAGGCGGAATACGATTAATTTTCATTTTGGCGGAAATGGCACTTATGAAACCCATTGATTTAAAAGAAAAAATATTAAATGCTCTTCTTATTTTCAATACAGCTCACTTATTTTACGTGCAAAAGACCTTTAACAGTGCTCATTTTAAAGCTTATTTCAAGCACTACAAAAACTTTCTTTATGGCAGAATGCATAAAATGCATCTGTTCGCCGCTAGATGGCATTGAACACATAGATTAAATTTCAGACAAAATAAAAAACGGCTTTGATCTTCAATATCTAGCTTAATATTGCACTTAGAATGATTTAAAAAAAACTAAATTGTTCGTTTTTTTATCTGCTATAATTTTGGTTCTTATAAAATTTTCGATAAAACATATATTTTTGGAGATATTTGCAAAAGACCGATGAAAAACGTGAAAAAATTGCGATTTTTCAATTGCCAATAACTTGAAAAGTATTGGATTTTTCGAAAAACTTTATAGGTGATTTTTTGCTTAAAATTAGCCCTTCTATCGATATCCGAGGTTATTTTGAAAAAAAAATGTCCACCCCCGAGAAGGGGTGGCAACCACCCTCAGGGTGAGTGCGGAGTTTAAATCATTTTCACTTTTGAAGTTAAGGGTAAGATGAACCTAATTCCAAAATTTCACGCAAATCGGTTCACAGTAAAAAAATTCGGAGCAATAATGCTTCAATGACTGCACTAGTAACATTCAAACATCTTACTAAAGAAAACATTGATAAACAAATTAAAAACATAACAAATTAAAAATAACTCGACGGATTATACTATAATAGTGTGGAGTGGTTGTGCTACACGCACTAAACGCACGCACTGGCCCCGGGCGGGCTGGAGGGGGCAGAAGGGGGGCAGGAGGGGGCAGGAAGGAAGACACGGCATCGAGCCGGAGTAAAAATATTTTGTATCGAGTCTGAGACGCCCGCAGAAGTATTAGGACACGCGCATCCTCAATGCAACGTTAGGCAATAAATAAAAAAAATTAAATAATTAAAAAATAAAGAGTTCAAATCGAAGTTGCATTAAATCTATATTTACAATGGTTACCTTAAATCTAATAGAAGCATCAACTATGTAAATTGTATCAACATTGAAGGCACATGTTTACGCACCCTATTCTCAATATTGTGCAGTTAGGTGCACTCGTCTCCTGGCGCTCACCGTGGACCGGACGCGATAACTAAATTACGTCTAACAATATGCGAAATACAGATAATAAGTACCATTGCGGGGCGGCGGTGTACACTAGCCATTGTCACTTGAAATTATATTAGGGAACTCAGTCTGACAATCGATATAGTGTCGGTACAAGATGGCGGCCGCGCCGTGACGTCACAAACTGCGCGCCGGCCGCTCTATACAGTGACTGGCGGATAACAAAACAGAAACTTATTCTATTTCGCTAAATAGACCTATTCACAGCTGCAGAACGGAAATCATATTTACTGTCCACTTAATATAAAATTATTATATTTCATTACATTAAACTTCATTGGTGATATTTGATTGAGATCCCATCATGCATTGGAAGATTTTTTCATAATAATACACAAATTTGGATTCAACATCCGATTGGACGGAGAAGATACTGTTCCTTGATTATTATCAAAATTATAAACTGATGTTAAAAACTAACGAGTTGTCAATACAAAATTGATAATTTTAATAATTTTGAATAATTTCGATGTCACACATCTAATAACTTGTCGCCCGACCCGTATCTTCTCGATCAAATCTAAAACTTCATGTCAACAATTGATCAAATATAATTAAAAAACCATCACTCTTAACGAAGACATAATTATTTGAACAGAACACGTCACGTTAAATCTAAGTTATTAATTTTAAAAATATACAAACTAAGCAGTCATTCAAGTAACACTAGGAATATTAGAAACAAAATCCTCGCATACCGTAATAAAAAATTACTTTAAAAAAATATTTTACAGTAGTAAGCGTACTCAACTAGCTCCGAGTAAAAAAAATATTAAAAATAAAAAAGCTAAGAGTCGTTGAGGAACCCAATTTTAATTTACAATGTCCATCGTTTATACTTACTGCGATTATCCTATCCTAGTTTAAATAAATAATTTACAATATCTCTAGAGCCGCCCTGTCTGTGTCGCGCCGCAGATCTGTATTGCCTAACGACATACTTTACGAGTATACAACATAACATTTCAATGTCAAGTACATTTAGATACACATAATATATCGCTACCGAAATAAATGACAGACGATGTTATTCAAAGAATCACTTATCAAGTTAGTGTAACAACAACGACGGCGGCGTCCAATGTGACAAAGTACACGTATTGCAATCACAGTCAACACAACGGCAAGTACATAAATCATCTATGACATAAATGCTCACGATCAAATAATATTTTAAGATACGAGATTTATAATTTAATAATGGTACTCAAAAGCGAATTTCACTTTGAATTATTTTTGGACAGAAATTGCAAATGAAACGAGGCGTGAAATCCGAATCATAATATATTATTAGACCGGTCAAAAGAGTCTCTGTAAAAAGCTTTACACTCAGTAGAAAACATTGTTAACAATAGTTAAATGCAAATTTAAATGTCAATTAAAGTAAAAAATTAATGTACATTTGATTCCCTAATCCTAAAGTGTACAGCGTTTTACATAGGTGTGTGGCGATCGAAATGCGGCTAACTAATGATCAATATTGCAAAATTATGTTTAAAATAGGAACATAGAAATACAGATTTTAAGTAAACTGGATTTAACAACTGGATATTGTCTAGCATTAATTACATTTTTACATATTATTATCAGTCATTGGATGTGTCGACGGGGAGCGGAAACGAAATTATGCAAATCACGACACGGATTAGGCTTACACAACTAACGTTTTGAAATATAAAAATATCATCTATTATTTACAGCAATATGTAGAGCGAAATTCAAATATTACAATAGAAAAATCTATCGCTTACCACTAGGTAATAGTAACCTATGCATGTGCCGGCGAAACCCGCTGGACCAGTGAAACAATTTCTGGAGCGATTAATTGATTTACATTAAAATTTTATTTATACAATAACAATTAGACTACAAAAATAAATATCCAATTGTAAGATCGAATTATAAGACAATAAATTGTTAATAGGAGGCATTATTAATTTTTTTACTCGATAAACGATAGGTTCAATACAACAACTTCAAGAATCCTTTCACTGGCGTGTCACTGGTACAATAGTTATAGACAGGGCGACGGGCGTCACGCGACGTTTTCACCTTAGGCGCCGGCCACACAGAAAAGACGCAAGACACGGACCCGTCGCAGTCGCGGCGCCCGTTTAATCTACTTTCATACAAAATGTATGCAGCCGTCGCGACGTAAAACATACAGAAAAGACGGGACGCCCGTCGTTTTTGTATGCGCGCGACCGCGACTGCGACGGGTCCGTGTCTTGCGTCTTTTCTGTGTGGCCGGCGCCTTACGGTGCCGTGGCAATAGCTACCTTACTGCTCGGGGATAGGACACAAGTTCCAGTGACGGCTCATTGCTACGGCCCTTACGTCAACAGTTACCAAGACTATTCAATAATTACACTCGTATGATTCGTTTAGCATGAAATGCCCTCTCAATAATTTTCAACTTTAATATTATAGAATTTATTTAAAGTGAGAATAGTAGAATCCAAAATTCGACGAAATAAATTGATAAATAGTGTTGCCTTAAAAAGACATAATTATTAGAAACTAACAAAAACGCAACTTTTCGTAAGATTGATGAAACAGAAATGCATAATTTTCTGGCAAATTTGTGTTAGTTATTTGCCAAACCAGTCCGTCGAATTATAGATTCTACTTCAGTAATTGCAACAGCTGGTAAGTACTTCAATATGCGTAGTTGAGGTCGGTAGGTTTGTATAAAATGTTCTATTGACTGTGCTAGGACATTCCACACTGAGCGATCCATACAGTCGGCAAGTGCTTAGAGTAGAAACCACACATAGACTAGTAATATAACCAATAGAGGTTTATATTCGTTCATTCAGTCTCTTTAGGTTTCTTCACTCAGGCGCAGTTGCCAGCTGAACTGAGCGCGATTGAGCCTCGAAGTCTTATTAGTTGTTAAATAGCAGTCCTTACTGGTGGCGTAACTGTTGTTGTACGCTGTTGCGTAGCGAAGCTCCCCGCTCGGCGATAGTAGGCGACAGTGGGCGGTGCTCACTCGATGGTCTTCACCCTCGCCATGACCTTCCCCTCGAACATAGGCAACGTATCGTTATCGCCGCTCACCTCCTCCTGTATCACCGTGTTGTCTAGGTCCGCGCACTCCGTTTTGAAGAAATATCTGAAAACGATGAGTTGTCTTTAATGTTTGTTCGAAGATCTAGGTATATAATGTGGGCACTGTGAGCAAGTATTGTAAAGGAAAAACGAGTAAAGTAAAGGTATAAGTCACGAGTGGTCCCGCCAAGTAGATACGCCTCTCTGTTAGATATATCATAAACTTATTCACAGTGATCGATCCCACCGCTGCCATTTTTTGAAACGTACTATCTGTTTTCAAATTGCAAAATCCATTATCACCGTGTTAGCCCGCTATTATTAGCTGAGAAAATGTACGACTTTATTGCCTGCCATTACTGACATAATCTACACTTCGACTGGTGATCCCACCGCTGCCACTGAAACACACCCACCTAAAGTTCCCCTTATACGGCAAGCACTCCTTGAAAACGCGGAGGGTGAGCGGCGCGGGCGGCAGCTTGAACCGGTAGGGCAAGCTCTCGTCCAGGAAGTTCACCACCACCACCGTGTGCGCTGGCTCCCCGCCGCCACTCGTGCTGCTCGACTTGCTGCCGCCGCCGCCGCCACTGGAACAATATTGAGGGTCATTTAAATACAGCTTTAGTTACACTTAACATAGCTAAGAACTATCTCTATCACGTCGGCTTTCAATCAAAAAAACCACATCATAACCAGTCCAATCGTTTAGGCGCTACGATGCCACATACTGACATGTCAAACTTATAACACCCCACTTTTTTGCGTGGAAGCTATTATAATTTTTGAACTTAAAGGCTGTGTAGTTTTCACAACACAATCCCCTAAACATAGTTTGTTTCATCACAAAATTTTGTATTATCTTTAGGACCAATGGTGCATGAGCTAACAATAAATTGCCCCTTGTTAATGACCAAACAGGTATATTATTATCTTATATGGACAAGTGAATGATTAGTAAGGCCTTGTAAATTCGTCAAGACAGTCACAGATAACAAGACAGACATAGTGTAAGTGTGTACCGTGATCGTGATGGCTTGTCCCGGCGCTCCGCGGAGGAGGCGCGGCGCTCGGACTCCGCCACCCACTGCAGCAGGCGGGGCTCCGTGCTGGCCTCCGACACCACCGACACGCCGCTGTCCGTCAGCTCCGTCACCGTCTTCTTTGACGACGATCTACAACCCAGTGGTAGCGTGCTATTATTATTATTATTTGTTATTATTGATTTAATCGTTTATTAGGCAATCCAACGGCGTTAAAAGTACAAACAACTGTCGGTACAATATTAAGATATAATATGGCCAAAAATTTGTTAGTTAAAAAACTTAATAAATGCGACAAGAATGCCATTACATAGTAGTCAATAACTAGCGCGCTAAAAGAGGCAAGGCCGTTTTAATGCCATTACATATTATGCGATAACTCGGGGGACGGCTTTTTTGACACAAATGATTTATATTCTGTTAGCGACATCTGCGGCCTAACAAGATGATAGAAGAAGAAGAAGTTAACCGTTAGTGAGTCTGAGTTGGGGCGTAAGATACTAAGCGCACTTAATAAAAAGAACTTAATAAGAAGCATAGTCGTGACGTCACGTACCTGCGCGTCAACGAGTGCGGATGCAGCGGCGCATCGGGCGGCGCGTCGAAGTGTCCCGAGTCGGCGGACAGCGCGGAGGGCGCGCGCCGCCCGTGCGCGTGGCCGTGCGCCCCGTGCGCTCCGTGCGAGCCGTGCGCCCCGTGCCGCGCGCGCACCCGCCGCCCGCCCGGCGGGGACGCGCCCGGCGTGCGCTCTGACCACACGCGCGACACGTGCTGGTCTGAAATGGACACGTAACATTATCATAATATCGTTGCACTAAACTACTTATAATTAGTATTTAAATAAATGGTAATCCGCAATAATGGTTGTCCGCTGGTGGTAGGGCCCTCGGAGGGATTATATTAGTAGTATTGATTTTAATTGTTAATTAATACCATTATTACTATTATTATTTCTCCAGGGGTTCGCTGGATAGCTACCACCCTCGAGCATGAGTCAGCTGCCAAACGACTCGTCGTGTTCCGGCTGGGGGTTTGAGAGCCAGTTCTTTCTTTCTTTTTCTTTTTTCTTTCTTGGCCGGCAACGCATCAGTGACGCCTTTGGTGTTGCTGATGTTCATGGGCGGCGATAGCCACTTACCATCAGGTGGATCGTCAGCTCGTTTGCCGACTATTTCCATAAAAAAAAATGGTAATCATTGCAGTATCCAGCTATCCAGCTTGGACTGAAATCGTGATTTTGCACATATCCCTGTGTGCGTGATGTATGAACGCAAGGAAGACAAAAATAACAATAATATATTATACTCGTTTCCATACTTCGCATTGCCGCACTCTTTCTGATTAGTTAACGATGAAAGAGTCCGATATGTGGGTGTATATGTGTGTGTGATCTGTTTGTAGAAGATCGTAAGTGCAACTATATTGTTACGGTATTGTGTGTGTGTGGGTGGGGGGGGGGGGGAGGAGGGGATAGTTACCCAGTATGTCCTGGTCGTTGTCGTCGTCGAGCTGCAGCTTCTCGCGGATGGCGGCCGCCACCAGCTGCGGCGGCAACGCCTGCGACCCGTCCTCGCCCTCGCCCTGGGACACCACACAACCTTTTATTTACTAAGGTGTCTGTGTGAGGTACAGTGTGCTGGTTTTAATACGTTCAAATGTTCAATTTATTGTGTTTTGCCGTTATAATTATAATAATTTCATGTGTTAGTGGTGCGATATTATGTGAAGCTGTAGGGGTGAAATAAACTTTATTGCCCAGCAGGAACACAAGGAAGTAAATACTTCGATATCGAAGCATGATGGTCTAGCGTGCCTCCACCGCGCGACGTATGCGACGTAACGTCGCCACACGTCTGCCTGTGATGCGGCAGTACAATGACGCGACAGTTGTATTGTCCATTTTTAAACAATTTTGGTAAACAATCTTGGCAGTAGTTTTTATTGAAATATTCATTGAAATTAGCTAAAAAATATAATGATGTGAAACATCTATAGGCGAGGGGTAAACCTGATGTTTGGCGCGGTGATGTGGCGACGCTTCGCCGCACTATATTATTATGGTAGGGCAATATGAAAAAAAATATTATAACACAATGTGGGTAATCATAACTAAACTTGGTTTGATATGCTGTAGCATACGGTATGACAAATTCGAAACTCCAAAATAAGAAACGGTGGCGTATTGCAATACCTGAGTTCAAATCCTGGCGAAGTGATAATTTTATTCTTCTTATTTAGTTTTTTTTAACAATAAAATATGTCTGACCTCGATAATTTCGATGTTTCACATCTGCCAGCCGTCCCATGACGGCAGACGGTTATATTAAGCAGAAATTAGTTTTGAAACATTCCTTTAAATTTCTTTATTTTTAATTTGCAGATCACGATAAAAAGACACTGTAAGATTGTTTACCAAATAGGACTTATCTAAAAAATTTAAAATACACGTGGTGTACTGATGTGTGTGTGTGTGTGTGTGTGTGTGTGTGTGTGTGTGTGATCAATCAATCAATCATCTTTATTGTGGAATACAGGTACAATTAAAGTCAGGTATCACAAGTCAAACAGATGGATCTCTGTATTCCCGCCACAAACGGGCATACAATATTATATAAAATTGTAACTAAGTAATAAATACAAACAAAAGCTAACATGCAAAACGATTACATGTCAAACTATTATATGTCAAATTAATGTGAAATTATTAAATTATCAAATTAATGTCAAATTATTAAGTGATGGTGGTGGTCACCTCCGCGAGCCGTCGCTCGAGGCGCTCCTTGGCCTCCTGGTCGCGTCGCACGCGCTCCAGCCGCTCGATGAGCAGCGGCGCGAACTCCGCCGGCGGCAGCACGCGCAGCTGCTCCGACTGCACGCGCGCCGTGCGCGGGATCATCTGCGATACCACGTTGCGTGAGTGAAAAGGAAGGAAGAAATTTAATTCCAAGTTCGAACTTCATTTTTTGTCTTGGTCTTCTGGTGGTCTATTATGAACTCTTAATTCCAGCCAAGTTCGAATGTAAACGTCAAATTCTTGTTACGAAAGCGGTCACGTGACCCTTTTTTAGCCAATCATACGTCGTTTAAAGCCACAGACATATATCAAGAATAGACGACGCATGTACCTCGAATTGTATGAAAACCAAGCGTGTCACTTTTTTTTGACACATTGTGCTGTCACAAGAATATTTAGTGCTGAAATTCCCCATCCTAGCGATATCAATTCGAAACTGATTCGTTACCGATTCTCGACAACGATTAATGATTCTCAAAATCGATTACAGATAATAATTAGGTAAATAGAAAATCGTATGATCGTTTGTAGGCGTAGAATATGTAAAACATAAAAAATGCCTTTGGTTGGTTGTACATAATAATATAGTATAGTGCTTGAATATGACCGATTAAATAGTTTTGTGTTTTATTTAACTTGATTATTTGTTAATTATAAACACAAGCTTCAAAAATGTAAAGATAAATAAAGAGATCATAAATATTAAGATTGTTTATTATTTGCTTTCAAGAAATTAAATAAATGAAAATTAAAAAAATATTTATAAACATTTCTTTTATGAAAATCAAAACATCATATGGACACATTTAAACTTACCTAAAGTTAAACGAATATTTTTTTCTAATTAAAAATTCAAAATAAAAAAACAGTACATCAATATTCGGTATTGCACTTGAAATCAGCCTTCGTTTCTTTTTCGAATCCGTAAAACAGTCATCATTGAAATGAATAGAACATAATACGGCTATGTTTTGTTGGAAACCAATATCTATGCCCCGTCGCCATAATTCATTTTGCTTTAATATTGGGGTCACTTGAAAACCTTTAATTATAATGTTATCATGAATAAAATCACTATACAGAAACATTAATATTGTAATGAAAAATAATTTGCCTGTTAAAAACTGTCTCTATGTAAATATTATTATTCATTGGTTTTCAAAATCGATTAACATCGAGACCACACCGAGTAAATGAACAACACTATATGCTATATTTTACAGAAACACGACAATATTCACCGTACTACGAAGCTAAGCGACGATTTATAGTAACGATTGTTTTACTTTCATTGCGTGTTCCAGTAAACAAGCCGTATAAATTTTGCTACCAAAATCAGCAATGTATTGAGTAGTATGCAGTACACAGTAAGTTAGTGCTTTTCGTTGTAAAACGTGGTAGAAATGCAATAAATATGAAAAAAATTATTTTAAAATAAATTACTACACAATTTTATAAATAAATTACTTAACGATGAAAAGAAATATTTCTTTTACCTCTGCTAACTGTATTTGTAGAATTCCTACAGTTTAAAACGTTACAATTAGGCATTTTTCGTTATTTCAGTTGACATCTATTGCCAATAGCAGTAAAACGCCAACTAAATGACACGGCGCTCAAATAGGATTTAAAATCCTTTCTGTTACACGTGAAATGTATGAACATGCGGCATCTACTCTAGGTATACATGTCTGTGTTTAAAGCCCTAGAAATGAATTGCCTGGAACATGAATGGTTTTATAAAAGTTCATAATAGGCCCGCTGGTGGTACCGTCTGGAGAGTGAAAACACGATCAATAAATGTGAAAGTCTGTAACAATGTTTGTTGCTCTTTCAAGTAAAAATTCCTGTATGGATTTTCATGGAATTCATGATCTGGAATAGGTCATGATCTGGAATAGGACATACGATACTTATTATCCCCGACAAAGCGGGCAGATCGCTAGTATACGTCACAAAACCCTCGTACCAGCGCAGTGTCCTGTTCCTTGTTGATGATGGCGTGTCGGTCGACGCCGTGCAGCCGCGCCCGCCGCGGCTCGCGCGCCTCGCGTCCGCCGCGCACTGACATGCCGTCCCTGGGGACACCGACACATACACTTTCAACCTTATACACTTACTACTTAGAACTTATAATGCAGTACACGTTATCTTTATTATTACGGTATGCAATACGACGACGCTTTTGAAAGTGAGGTATTTGCGGCCATTATTAATACTGATTCCAAATAAATAGTTTTATTTAATTAAGAGGACACAGTAAAGGAGTATACAATAGCTGAAGTAACTTTATCGTCTTTATTTTAGTTTTGTTGAATATTCGTTAATTTCAAGAAGCTTACGCCACAACTCAGAGTCATACGGTTACTTTAATCGCTCCTTAGTCACCATACAAGATACCACCATACCACCATACAAGATACCACCATACAAGATTGTACTAAGGAGCGATTTAAGTAACGTTAGTGACTCTGAGTTGGGGCGTTAATCATTTAATATCATGAATACATTATGTGACTTGATGGTGAATGTGATATTAGTAGAAAAAAACTTAAACAAAGCGGAGGGTACAGCCTAGGGTAAATAAATCTTGGAATAAAATAAAACATGTACTTACAGCCTACAACTACAGGAACAACTACGCGCTATTTCACTGACTACTATCTAAAAATCTGTAGACTAGAACTTACCGTTATTGTGACTTACAACTACGATGAACTTGAATGCAGTGTTCTTATCAATATATATCTTGTACATCAGAACTCAAGACGACTTTCCAGGGTTTTGTCTCACTAGAACCATGATATTATCTGTTATCGTCTACCATGGCAAAAGATCTTGGTTCCATTTCCCCTTCGCTAAACGTTGCTGTACCTACGGCATAGCGTATCGAGCGACCTGGTGCACAGTGTGACGTCACATCGAGGCCGACGCGAGGGTGCGACGAATGTGGTGGAGTCGGTGACGTCACAGGGTGGGGACGTCCTTGTGTATTCAGTGTATGCTCGTACATACAGCGAGCTGCCGGAGGGAGACGGCGTTCAGTGACGTCACGGTGGAGTGAGAGCTGTATACTCACAGCGAGCTGCCGGAGAGCGAGACGGCGTCGCTGTCGGTGCGGCCGCTGCTGAGGCTGGCGCGCTCCGAGTCCTGTCGCGACGCGGGGCAGTAGCCGGCGTACGACACGTGCGCGCTGTACACTGACCGCTTGCGGTGACTACTGCCCTCCGGAGGTACGGGACGGTGCGGGGCCGGGGCGGGGCGGGGAGAGGGGGGGGGGGGGTCGTGCACGGGCGCGTGCGTGTGTGGGTGCGTGTGCGTTCGGCGCGGTCAGTTGTGTGAGTGTGAGTGTAGTCGTTTGGTTGGCGAACATGAGCACACGATAGTTACGTGTTTATTGTAATTGATATGATTTTGACATTACACAACACGTGCGTTGTGTACGTTTGTTAAGTATTTCGTTACATAAAATTGCAATTATATTTCGTTGTAAATATTTTATGTTATTTCGAGCAAATTTAAAATTAAAAAAATAGTTGATTAAAATGTAATATAGAGAAATGTAAAATGTAATTTGGAAACGAAGTAATTTTGACGAATTAGGCATAGGTGATGGGGAGTAACGGGAGATGGGTGATATTCGGGCGGTATTGGTGTGTGACGTGTTTATTGCGGCGGGCGGCATGCAGGCGCGGGGTACACACATGGGGGCAAACGATACAGAACATAAGTCAAGCTGCTACGGACAAAATGGATTAAAATAAAAATGAATTCGGCCATCGAGCTAGGGCTGTCGGCTCATGCACGCAGGGGACACGCTCAATCAAAGGTCAAAATTAAAAAGTAAAATGCAATCTATGGACGGGGTCACACGTGATAATGTCTACTTTTAAGTCTAGTATATGATGTAATGTATTTTTTATGTAATTCTTTTAAATTTACAATCTGCTCTAAGGCGTATGCAGATGAAAATTTCTAAATACCTACACTAAAAAATGTCTCTCATTTCTACAGATTGTGAGCGACGGGCATCGATCAAATTGTATTGATAAAAGCAATATGAATATTTATAATGGAACAGCTGCAATTTGTAAGGATAACAATTCAATACCAATTTGATTGATGCTAAAGTGCTCTAGCACAACCTAAAGAAGCAAGAGGCGTATAACTCCATACAAGCACACTCGAGGAACGCACACATTGACACCGTTTATGGAGAGGAAAAACAAATGCGAATCGGATCAGTACCGAGATTTTGTTTTTCGTGTCGGTTGCTAGTGTGTGTGTGTGTGTGTGTGTGTGTGTGTGTGTGTGCGTGTGTGTGTGTGTGCGTTGCTCAAGTGTGCTTGTAAAGAGTTATGCTTCCATGTACGATATGTCTCTAGCTAGACTAATGTTTTTAGATGAGTCCTATTTGGTAAACAATGTTATAGTGTTTCCTTATCGTCATATGTAATTTAAAAATAAAGCTAACAACACAAAATGTAAGAAATTTAAATGTAAAATAATCATAAAATGCCAAAAGTAATTTCTGTTCACTATTAATTATTATTTCAATATCAGGTGGGGCCAAGATTGTTTACCAAAATAAGATTTGTCTAAAAAAATTTGAGAGGTGTCAAGGGACACCCGGATGGAACGAAGTTCCTTTCGATATATATATAAAACTTGTAACGACAAAAAAAGTGTTTTTGTGTCGTGTGTACATAATGTCGTTACAATAAAAATAAATAAATAATTTCGTTACAACTTTTAGACTTAATTTTTTCCGTCTAGCCCCCTTTCGCAACGCGCGATAAGGAACTTCGTTCCAACACGAACTACATCAAGGTGAGGCGACGATAGGTGGTAGATGGTGGGTGGTGGTGGTGGTAGGTGGTGGTAGTACTGACGGTGCGACGTCGGAGTGCAGGCGGCGCGACTGCGTGGCGAGCAGCGCGTCGTGCGTGAGCCGCGCGGGCGCTCCGCCGCTGCCCAGCTCCTGCCCCTCGTGCAGCGTGGCCAGCGCGCCCGCACCTGCCACCTGGCGACAGGTTCAATTTATATTCTATTACAACATACAATGATATTATATGTATAAAAAGAGGTAGATATGCTAAGACTACAAGTGTAGCGATTTCAATTCAGACAGTTGATAGCTGCCTCTGAGTGAGGCCGTCTAGTTGTCTTTTTCACTATTATGGTTTTAGTAGTGCCATCCCTTTTACATAATTTACCAATGTAATAAGGATTGGTGTAGTGAAACAAAAGATAAACGTGTGTGTGTGTTGTAGCTCGGTCGGAAGAGATTTTTTGGTTGATTTGTAAGGGCATAACGTATCCATAGTTTAATATCATTGACAACATATTGTAAAACGATATATTTTTAATCGTTAATTTTCTTATCGATTATATTTTTAAAACGCGTGTTTAAAACTGTATATCGTTTGCCGTATGTCATTGCCTTCTAGAATTTGACATTCATTAGCATGGCTATTTTAACAACAGTTGAATATTGCTATAACATTAAAACTAAGATTTTTAAAAAGAAGTACTAAAATACGTGTTACCAGAATTCAAAATTCAAAATAATTTAATCATGTAGGTATCACTGATACACTTGTTCACGTCATTTTTTAAAATCTACCTTTAAAATCTACCTACATTTTTAAAATATAGAAGAAACGCCGTAAAGATTTTTTTCATTATCAACATGAGTTTACTTCTGTATCAGTAAAATCAATACATTCAATTCGCGTTGTATTCATGTAAAGGTAAGGAGAGCCATCTCTGTGTATGAAAAGTGTCTGTAAAGACGCGTCCAATAAGTGTGGCGCTGCGGTAGCAATAGGAGTGGCGCTGCGGTAGCCTAGGATAAATTATAATAGAGTATTTGAACTCAGCAAACTTCACTCCGTCTACAACAGCTTTGTTCATATCGTAGTTATTCCGACACCAGCGCCATTCTGATAGGTATTGGAACCTCTATTTTCAGTATACAGCTGGACACTTCTTCAACTTTCCCCCCATATGAGATGGCTCTTCTTAGCTCTATACTCCATGGTTTTACGAGTATTATACTAAACGCAGACTCGTGGCAGGCGTAGTAATAATAAATCGTGCAAAAGAGACGGCACATCATATTCTCTCTCGCACTTGCACTGTTTATGGATGACGTCACACAGGCACAGAGATGCGAAACACCTAATTTCCATAAACAGTGCAAGTACGAGAGAGAAAATGATATGCGCCGTCTCTTTTGCACGTTTTATTACTCCGCCTGCCACGAGTCTTTGCGTTTAGTATAGTGTGGTGTACTGGTTGGTGTACGTACCTCCCGCTGGTGCGGCTCGGTGTCGGGCGAGGATAGCGGTTGTGTGGCGGCGCTCACGTACGACACATACGCCTCCGACCGCAGGAACGCCTGGTACGTCGTCTCTGTGATCGCCAGCGTCACCTGCACGCAACAAACACACATACATACATTCATACTGTCATATACTGGAAGAATGAGTTGTACTTCTTTGCCTTATTAAAAAATAAGATAATGTTAGTTGTGTAAGTAGATTGATATGTTTATTTATTTATTTAACTTTTTTTGTACCATACAATACGTATAGGAACAAAAGGCGGACTTAATGCTAAAAGCATTCTCTCCCAGTCAATCTTTGGGCAGTGGGAGTACTACGAAGGCGGTATAAAAAGAGACTGTATACAATATAACAAATATAAGACAATATTATTGAATTATATATATCACTTTGTAAGATGGCTACCTAGCCTAATAAACGTAATTAACCAAGTCTGGTGGTTAAACAATATACATACACATGACACACGCATTATAAAATACTTCGCGACATGCCCGCTCTGGCGTGCATGGCGTACATGACTCCGTTAACGGACACGGGTAAATAAGTTCGCTATACTCAGGCTTTTTTTATTCAAGCCTAACTAGAGCCAACCGCCAAAATACTTGTCGTGTTGTGGCTGGAGGATTGAGAGCTATTTCTTTTTCTTGGCGTGCAACGCATCACTGACGCCTTTGGTGTTGCTATTTCCATTTAAAAAAAGTGGGATTTTACTAATTAGCTTGAGTCAATTCATGTTTAACATTCTTGGCAAAGGTGTTACTGTCGTCCATGGAAGAAGTTGATTACTTACCATTAGATGAATGGTCTACTCATTCGTCTACTCAGTCGATAATATAATCCAACTGAGAACAGTTCTTTGGCAGCACCTACCAACGACGGTGTTCAATGACTGTATATACCGTCTGTGCCTGTGTGTGGTACCTCGTGTTCCATCTGGTCGAAGATGGTCTTCTCGATGGCGGCGCCGTCCTTGAGACATTGCTTCACGTGCTGCTTCAGCTCCTCCGGCATCGCTAGCTGGGACTTGCGCAGAAATCTGCCCACAACACACAACATTTGCTTTAGAAAACAAGGGATACATAAGGGAGCGATGGTTTATCAGTTTAAGAAACTGGTTACAGGAATATTAAATCAAACTATTAATGCAAAGTGAAGCCCCAACTTTACGTGTTATGGACAATCCGGCGCTGGGCACCAGTCGTAAAAATAAATTCAATTATATTATGTTAAATTAATCATCTGTTAGTTTTTGTTGTTAAAATTATAAATAATTTTAGTACCTTACTAATAACATATTATCACACTATTTTATAAGACCTACTTGGAAGTTGGAATTGATTTTTTTGTAAAATAAGAGCAAACACTCTCCGCCTACAAACTACTCGATAGTTTGGCAGGATGTTGTATTAGTTTTTAAGGATGTTATTTTGTGAATAAACGGTTTAAAAAAAAATTCACCAACACTATCTATCGCACGCCAGTCACAAGTCACATCCTGTAATTGTCCCACTCATTCGGGTCCACTCTCAGTGTGAGTAGTACAGGCTATAGCCTACCCGCTGGCCAAGTGCGGATTGGACGTAGACGTACGACAGCACTCACTTGTATATAGCGGAGACGACCTGTCGGATCTTGGCGGGCTCGGACTCCTGACGCAGCCCCTGCACCGCGAAGTAGAAGTTGAGCCGGTCCACGTGCAGCCCGCCCGCGCCGCCCACGAACTTGCGGAACAGGCGCACGCCCTCCGCGTCCTGCACACAACACATACATGGTCACACACACATAACACATAAAGCCCGTTTATAGACATACGTACAGAGGTAAACACGGTACCTCGGCATATACAGCTCTTCACTATAAATTTGTAACACCATCCGGTGCTAACTAAAGAGCCTGCTTTCCCTGAGGATGTATAATGAAGACACATAATAATATGATCAAGCAAGAGATATCAAACACTATCACGACCCGCGTGGAGTGATGTTTACTATACCGGACCGCCGTTCCAAAGATCCGAGCGAATCAGAAATTCGAATGAGTTTGATTTATTCTCGGTCTGGGCGTGTATTCTTTTGTCTTTGAAGAAGCCTACTTTAGAGCTATGAATGTTATCTTAAAAGTAACTACAACGGTGTGTGTGTGTGTGTGTGTGTGTGTGTGTGTGTGTGTGTGTGTGTGTGTGTTACCTCGAGCAGGTGGTGCAAGGTGCGTGCCCAGCGCACGTACGGCGGGCTGGCGGGCGAGCGCGCCGAGCTGCCCGACGAGCCCTCCGTCTCCGACCGCCATGCCGACGCCCTGCCAGACACACACACAGCTGCTGTACACTGCCATAGACACACACAACTTGTGACATTAAACGTGGCAAGAACACACCTAAAATTTTATATCAATCAGATAGTTGAAATTTTGCGTTTTAAATTGTACATTATAAAAATGACTAAAATAAATATCTAAAGTCGATCGAATCTGTGGTCATGATGATATGCGATGACGTATTTTTAATATAAGAATTTTCCCAACAAATCTCTGTGATAATGACCAGTGAGCAAACAGGCTACACTACAGCATACTTAGTTATTATTATTTAATTATAATTTGAATGATGAGTTTGAATCCTTGGTCTAGGTGTGTGTGTTCTTGTCTCTGTGTGTTGTCCATGGCACCCACGACACAGGGAATCTTAGTGTGGGGCTATGAGCGGTATTATTGTACTGACTTGGAGAGATGTGGGTGTGCGAACACATGTCGGGCCGTCTGGGACCTCCTCTCCTCCACGGGGGCGGGCGGCAGCGACGACCTCTCTGCAAGCTTGTGCTCCCAACCTGCAACACGTCACATCAATACACGTCATCAGAAACCTAGGTACGCGCAAGTTGTACTGTAGAACCATTTCAAATAAAATTTTCCTTAAATTTTACTAAGAATAAGATAGTGGCTATCAATAACGAGTAAATCTATTATTAATTATTTAATAAAATTATTATTAAACAATAGAACATAGTTGATCAGGCTGCCTGTAGCTTGATAACGTAATAGGTATCAGAGATCCAATAAAATAATCATCCACAGTCAATTCGCGCAATACATACGACCACAATTGGAATTAAATACATATAACATTGTGGCAATTCTTTTTTTAAAAAAAGGAGGTAATCATTGCAGTAAAAGAGATTACAAGCCGTACCTTGCGGGTGGCCGCCGACAGGAGTATGGCTCATGGCGCACAGGCCCTGCTCCCACCCGCGCGCTGCATGGCGAGACACCACCTGCACAACAACAACACATTTTATTTATAATATGTACCTACACAACAGAATATAACAGAGAAATTATATTATATACAAGGAATAATGTACATAATTTATACTGCTAATACCTTAACAAATTTCTTCCAGCAGACCTGTGACTGGAGAAATAATTTCGAGAGGTAAATTCGGCGTGCACATTTTATAATAACAAATGAATGTAAGTATTATATTATTACCCCAAGTTGCTAAGTGCATTGTATTGCACCTACCACATTCTCTCACCTGCGCAAGTCCTCATTCAGTCAAATAATTTAAACAATTATATTTAAAATTGAAAATAGTTAAATTTTATATGAAACTGCTTTTTCTTGTGTTTGATTAATGTTTAGCCCATACACCAGTTCTTATCAATTGTATGCAATTATTATAGATATTATTTAGCATCCCTAAATGTACTTTATGTACCTACTGGTTATTGTAGTTTAGTAAAATTTATCCACTAAAACAGTCCAATTTTTTAAATATCACTATTACACAAAAAAGAAAAGAGAAAGGGATGTTCATCACGGGTACCAAGCCAAAAAAAATGAAAGCATTTAAAAGCATACAGTGAGGCTTTCTTTTCATTACCTTGACCTTATCACACATCAAACCACAAAGGTGTATTACACAACACAAAAAAACACAACTGATCATTCGTAGCACGGTAAATATAAACCAAATCACACACTCCGTCCGCTCCATTTTTGATGCGCAGCAGAAAAGCATCAGGCCACCAAAAAAATCAATATGGCAAACAATAAGAATCATACGTATAACATTACATCTAATTCTGTGGGTTAGACAGAGATGGAGTACAAAATGAAGCATCCACCCCAAAGTCAAGAGTCTCCATCGATCCGCGTCGGATGAAAACATCACAACTGAATCCACGCACAGCACAAATACGTTCTAAAGTATTGATATCCCATATTAATCAATTATAGGGATTTAAAATATTATGGAATCATGTTTCACCCAGCTTTATAACCCGGTATTCATCTTGATTCCCGGTTTCATTTTGAAAAAAATACTCACAAGTTATTAACAAAATACCCTTATTGAACTACAAAAAATGCACCTTTTCTATGCATAATAGGCTCATGTCATAACTCATTATATCATAACTGCATGGTTCAATAAACACAATATAAAAAAATAACAAAAAGAGAATTATGAAAGACCTTACCATACTCATTGTGTTTGAACAAACAATATACACAGGAGTGCACCGGTTAATAGAATTACTTCAAATTTTTTTGGATATTGGTTAATAATATTTTTTGCAATGAAATTAATATGTAAGAAGAGTACGACTGTACAACGCAATGTCAGTTAAATGAGTGGAGAAGCCAGGCTTGCGGGCCGAGTATGACACAATGAACTTCGATCGAACAGCGTTCACAACCCTCCTTTATTATAAGGTGCTTGTAGTTATGATATGAGTATGAAATCAATAAATTGGCTGTACAGATAGTTTTGTTAGGATACATAGGTTATACATGAATATTTCATTTGCATTTACATTTCTTAGACTTCTGAATTTCATTTTATTATTAATATTATTATTTATTATTACTGACTACTTTAGCATGAAGCACCTCCAAAGTTTCATCATGATAGAAACCAAAGAAATTTTCAATACATAATGACATGCACTTGTAGAAAAAAACCTACAGGAAACAATAGACAGGAACTCACCTACAATCTAATTCAAAGATATAGCGATGTTCGCGCCAAATCATACACTTCGATTGAAGTGACATTCGATAACACAGGAAACAACTTGTAAACAATAGGAAAGACCGCAAAGATTCCACCGAGAGTAGAACTGTGCATTATTCTCAACTTTAATATTTAATTACAACGTGACGCCCAGCCTCACGTTACACCGAAGTAGCGGAGAGGGCTCCGGAGATGTAAACACGGTAATGTAACCGTATCCCAAAACCCGGAAGGATCGTACTTATAGAACATTTAATGAGTGAAACACTATACCATAATTGATACACTCACTTATAACTGAAATTCGGTGAGCCGTGGTGAAATAAAAACGGCAGACGTGGAACTTGAAAAGTTTCTCACAAATAAATAATAAATTAGCTTGGATCGTTTCCGACTTGAACACAACAGCGACAGCCGACAACTAAACCTGTTTGACACTAGTAGGTGAGTGACATGATGACATTGACATGACGTTTCAATTGACAAGCAGCATTCATTTATAATGACATTGACAGCAAGCATAATCTCACAGCGCATGCCATCTAGCGACAGTTTTCATGAACTACGTCAACTCACAACAGTGTGAACTGAACTGATTTGCATAGAGTTTACAAGCCCCCGCTAGATGACGACACGACTCCGATTGGCGATTAGTTAGTAAAAATAAAAATACTAAATACACGGCGGCAAAATTAAAACGAAATTACTTTGTTCATCCATCCATCAGCCCTTTCAGGGTCCACTGCTGGACATAGGCCTTCCCTAACTAGCGCCACTCTGACCGGTCCTGAGCCTGCTGAATCCAGCGGGCATTGGTCGGGGAGCGTCCTATACTCCGTTTTCAGAAACTTACTTTGTTATAATTATAATATTGCACTTAGTTCACAGTGAAAATCGGATCTTGCTTTTAGGTAAGTATATTTACAAATTTTGAAGAAAATTGAATTAAATTATAACATATTTTAATTATAAAAATACAAGTAGGTATCAATGTAATTAATTAGTTTCGAAATTCCTATAAAGAGATTTACATATAAATAGAATTTCATATAATAGATTCTAAAAAAATTACAGACGATCATGAAGATTTTAGAGTGCTTCATCGAAATTGTAATATATTTACAATATTTATTTGTAATTCAATTGAACAAAAGTACTTTCGTTTTCAGGATAGTATACAGCACAGCCTACCTAATAAAAAAATATCAACATCATTTATTTTATAGGTACTATAATATATAATAATAATAGTTATACATAGACAAAGCATTCACGATTTTACCTGTGTAGCAGCTTATTGCCGCTGCATATTTGTGTCCGCCTTCTTGGTTTCTTTCAATGTATCTGAAAACAAAAGAAAAACTTGTTTTTAATAGGGAGAAGGAATTAATAAAAAGTGTGTGTTTATTACAATGTCTTAGGTATATTTTATGTATTTTATTCTATACTCAAATAGCTAGGTATTACTGCAATTCTATTGAAATCATGGGACCATTTGAAAAATGAGCGCATTTATGGTTTGAGTTTTCACTTTTGCAAAATTAAACAAAACACATATTATTATATTATAATATAATATCCAAGTACAAGCTTTGTACTTGTTATCGATGAATGACAGTGTAAAAGAGTCAAATTGTAGAAATACTATAAAAATAGGGCTTTTCACCGAACATACAAGCTTCATTGGAAGGTTAGGGACTCCGCAAACACGTTACTTTTAACATCGACGATTTGCGTTTATGCGTTTGCATCGATGCAATCTGAAATTATCTGAAAGAAAAGATCCCTTGACGAGATTTCAAAATTCAGATAAGTTTGTAAAAGTAGTAGACATCTATATTCAATTCCCTGGATTCGTAGAGATGAGATCGGATGATAAATAAATCCCTTCTTCAGTACTTGAAACTTGCAAGAGCACTGGTGATAATGGCAATCAATACTACCTATCATTATTCTGGTATTGAGTACATACCTAATATACCTACTGCCTAGGCCGGGTTTCAAATTTTATAGGAATGTCCGATATTGGGGCGCAGACACTCCATAACCGAGCCATTCACCTCTACGAGACGAATTAACTCGAGGAATCCATTTTGAATCATCTAGCATCGAAGTCAATACACGTCAAAGACGTTTGAGTATTATTGTCTAAGTGATATGGATATTCTTGAAAGATATTAAATTTGCAGACTCACATACGAGTCTGTTTTAGTGATTGTTGTGTTATGGACAATGCTAAAATGCATGCGTTAACTGAAATTGTAAATAGCAGATATAATATGAATTTAAATTAAGCTGATTCTATTTAGTTTGTGTTTAAACTATGTATTTATTCACTTAATACTGATAAAAACATAGGAATTTAGACCATTTTTAATTTCCTATTTTTTTTTAGTATTCAGTGAATAATTAGTTTAAACACAAACTAAATAACCTTAGCTTAATTTAAGTTAAAAATGTGCTATTTACAATGCAATTTCAGTTAACGCATGCATTTTAGCGAACTAATACACGCAGAAAAAAAAATGAAATTCATCACTTAACTATTCCTTAGAACAAAAATTAAGCTGTTAAAAACGATTCTGTTATTAACTTAACCAATTTAATAATAATGTACCTAACTATTATAAAATAAATCAAAGCTAACCAACGCTCGCCGAACTGCCAACTTAATTCCCGTCACCGGATCGTCATTACTCGAGTACAGGCAGTATAGTATAAGCGCCTCTTTGATGTGCACTAACTTTCTGATTTCCTCTGATTGCCATAATGGAACTGCGAGTTATTATACTAATTGAATTTTCCAAATACATCCCACAGGTATACTCACCCCCCCCAGGCGCCCTAGTACGATTCTGTTAGAGGACTTAACGATGCGATGGACAGCCGGATTAAGAAAATCATCATGAGTACCGCGTAGTGCTGAGTGGACATTTCAATAGTATTTGTTAATTACTGGTCGTAGCGCACATATCAACTCGGAAAGGGATCGGCACCGGATCGCCTCGCCGTCAACCTAACGTAAGCTCGGCTACGGCTAGGTGACGCCGCGCTTACGGCTCGCCGGCCGCTGGTTGACGGAATGAATGACAGCAGTTCGCCGACGCAGCGGTAGCCGCGGGTGCGGCGAGGAAACGGAAAGTCGAAGGATAGCGTACGGTGAGCCGTAAGCGCGGGTACGGCAAGTCGTCCACGCACCGTACCGCGGTTCGTGAGCTTGTCTCGAGGCGAGGCGATTACGTTACGAATCCGATAAGTGTGCTTTACAGTAGGGAGTTTCATACAAAGAATACGGACATGCAAGAGTTGATACGTTTACGTTCCGTTTACGAGTTGATATGTGTGCTACGACCATACAGTCGAAATTAACCGTCGCGAGCATTGAAGTATTATTACCAGCGTGTAGAACCGACACCGCGAACACCAGTATGTTCCAATGCATTTACGCCACGTGGCTTCAATCTTCAATGGATTCATTTGATTTAGAAAGGAGAAACGGGACTCAATTTTGAAAATGGAACCTCCCGGGCGGGACACACATTTTGTTCGAGATCATGATCTTTGTACTATGACATTATACTTCAATGGTCGCGAGACTCGCGAATTAAGTATTTGTTCTACAACTCGAATTACTGACAACCCTACAACCCGTAGGTGAGTGACGTTGCCATCCGAGCGACTTCGGATTCGATCCCCAGACGGGACAAAGATAGGATATAATTAACAAGGCTTATTTCTTAGTATAGTGCCTCTACTTATTTATTTTCGTACTTACTTTTTTTCGTGTTTTAGACGTTGAGAAAACACCAAAATAAATGAAATCAATTATGATATTTAAATATTTAAAAAGGAAGTTGGACAGAAGCAAAATGAGTCTTCAGGTGAATAATTTAATAAAATAATTGAATGCAACATTTGCACGGAATCCGCCCGCGACGTATACAAAAGAAATGTATAAAATCAGTCTGTGCGTTATCGATATCCATATCGATATCCACAAAAGAATATTATAAATATCGTTAATTCAGTAGCTCGCGATTAACGTTGACAAGCTGTTACACCCGCGACCCGCATGGCCGCATGCGAGTTGTACGGCTGTACGGCAATCAATTACTTCAATTCAATATTATCGACGATCAATTGAGCCGACCAAGTATTAAACGTTAAGGTCGTAGCTCATTTATACGACACTGATCCCGCACCGCAACCGCACAACACCGCCTGTAAAGCAAGCAGACAACTCGCTTCCCCGCGCCTACTGCTAGCAGGCTACACGCTTCCCCGCGCCTACTGCTAGCAGGCTCCACGCTTCCCCGCGGCTACAGCTAGCAGGCTACTGCCTTTCACACGTAGGAACAGTGCGGCAACATATCGCTATCTCGCTCTTACATGGAATGCGAAGTATTTCCGTAATATTACAGTATGCTTTCTATCTCTGTCTATGTTTAACTAACATTCTTTACAATTTAATATAGACTAGCTGATTTGGCGAACTTCGTTTTTTTCTAAAACATTTTTTTTTCTAAAATAAAAGTAGCCTAAGTCACTCCTTGTTACATCAGCTATCTGCCAGTGAAAGTTTCGTCAAAATCGGTCCAGCCATTAGCCGAAACAAACAGACAGACAAACAGTGATTGTTGAAACATCTCGCAATCGCGTTTCACTACTTTCGAGAGTGTGGCCAGGCCCACTAGTGCGGCGGGGCGGGCCGACCTCCATCCATCCGCGCACGTACGCCGTCCGTTAGCGGGCTTCAAGCCAGCAGCCGCCGTGCTAAAGCATGCGGGCCGCTCGCTTACGTGTGCGGTACGCCAGACGTTAACTATTGAGGAGGAAGGTTGCGGTTAGCTTGCTTCCCGCGCGCGGCCTGCTAATTTTTGTTGTTACTGTAAAGTGCACCTACAGAGCACGATTTTAAGTTTATATTTGAATTCTCATACTTCGGTTGGATGGGAGCGGTGTCGTATAAGTCAGCTACGACCTTTAATCGTCGAGTATCCAGTGGCCTTAGTGCGAGTTTTACATGACATAACGGGCTCGCTACGTAAATGCGAGTCAGCTATGCTATTGGCTACCGATTTGGCGGCAGTGAAAAGAATTTAAAAGAAATGCATCGGTAGCCAATAGCATAGCTGACTTTCCTTTACGTTAGCGAGCCCGTTATGTCATGTAAAACTCGTACTGAGCCCACAGCTCGTAACCCACCCAATTGCTAGTGGAGAGCGTAACCACGAAACCTCGTAAGGTCCACCGCCATCGCCATATCAAAACGATAAAGGATGTTCAATTGTTGCGAGTAGACGAAGGCGACTTTGACCGGAGTCCATCGAATTCGGATGTACTTCGGTACTAATCAATCGTACGTATATCGGATTGGAAAAGGCATTAAGGCAGTAGTTGGAGGTTGCGGTGAACTGTTTGCGAGAGGAGCGGCGGGTGGGGGCGGGTGGTCGCTGTACATCAAAGGAGCGCCGAGACAAAGCTCGAGGAGCCTTTTAACTTTATTTAGCGGAGTGGTAAGTTTAGCCGGTCGCGAATCGCTCAGGTTAAAGAGTAACACACTCACTTTGAGCTAGGGCTCAGGGGCTCACGGCTCGGGGTTGATGCCACCCACTCTTTTAAATTCATGTTAAATCCGAAAGCTGATTGTACGAGGATTCTGTTTCGATATTATTTTTTTATTGTTTTCGCCGATACATTTTATTTTTACGTTATTTCTGTAGCTACGATAAACGAGCAGACCTGTAATGTTTCCAGAGATAAGTTAACAACTTTAATGTAATAAACATAAAGAAGGGGTCAAAATTACAATGATTGGCCCTTGTTGGATAAAGATTGGTATACCCAAAGTACATTATAATGATTGGCATGTTAATCATTGTACAATACTTTGCGTTTATTGGCACGGCCAATATTTATACTCTGCAGGTGCCAATCTTTATACAAATTAATAAAATTTAACTTAATTAATTTAACTTAAATTTTTTTTTACATCTGTTGATGGAACCGGAAGATTGAAAAGGGAACCCTGGAATGCCTATGAGTCGTCATTCTATCATGTTGCGTAATTTGATCAAATCCCTTAGGGAATTGATCAAATCTCGAATTCCTTCATTTCCCTGCGACATACACCAACATATCCAACAACAAATCGAAGCCTCTGCGATGTTTTTAGATGAAATCACAGTAGAAATTGATCACGCCGAGTAAATAATGTAAAAAATATGAATGAAGTTTTTTTTCTAAATTCCCACATCCCACAAGAAAGCAACACGTACCATGATATACTGAAGACATTTATCTATCTATCCTCACTATATCCTCACAATTTCATTTTTGTCCGCTGTGGGTTTTTTCCATACTATTTGCCCACATTTCTCTTATTTTTTTTTAAATACACAATTTATGTCCACATGGATGTTTACAAGATTCAGACATTGTAAAGTCGACAATATTCATAAATCAAACATTTAATGAAAAATCAAACATTTAAGCCCACGTTTCATTTAAGACCTCCAAATGGTTATTTCTGTATCATAAGGAAGCACGTGTTGGTGGCTCGTGGCTCTTGAAAAGTTCACCTACAACAGGGTTTCGCACCGCATTTACGCAGGAGAGATTGAATTAGGTACAATTGCCAGCCAAAGCAGAAAGGAACATCATAAACTCCAAATGGTTATATTCTTTTCCATTCTTGTTGACCTTGCAATGCTTTATGCCAATTGCCACGTTCATTGTTCAGAATTTACAACTCCTTGCCATGTTTACTGTCGCCAATTTCCCTAATTATGTCAGTGATATGTTGGAAACTCTCTTAACTGTCAACCCTACGCGTGGGGTTGTGAGCTGTGAGCCGTGGGGCAGTGGGGAGGCATCACGCCGGCCGCGCGGCCCGCTACTGCCGTCCGCATAGCGCCGCGGCGTCGCTTTGTCGGCTTCCTTTGAGCGCCGCCAATACGCCGCCGACACGGTGTCGGCGACACCCCGCACCGCGCCACTCTCATACTGGACATTGGACAATAACTGTCGCCGATGGGCAGTCCGGGCAACACCTCGCGTGCAGTTCAAGCTGTAGCTGTACCGACCGACCGATCAAATACCAACACAATTTTAAAACTTTTTCTCATCAAAAACTAAAGATTACCATACAAATCCTATCATATTGACTTATACTATGAAACGAGCAATCTGTGAATATTATGAGGTGCCTATAAAGAGAGAATGTCCCGATTTGAAATTGCTGTCGTTTGTGTGGTAGTGTTACCAACAAAAAGGATTAAAATAAAATTGTTCTTGATTACTACATACGAGTACATTAACGTGTTTGTGTACGTACGGTCGTTAAATTTAACAAATAACAATATTTCTCATTCAAATGTAAATACTTATAATCTATGTAGGTAAGGTACATAATAATTATGTAATAAGACGGGAAGTTTATTCAAACTTACTTTAATTCGATTCAAAAAAGCGATTAGGTACGTAAAAAGCCGTGTGACATAATGTCAGTTTCTCTATAGGTCGTACTCGTATTCCATTTCAAAGTTAACTTTACTCGAGTGGTTGCCTATATAGAACAAAGGAAAAATCTGCGCGTTAATTACAAATTCGAGCAACGATCTCCACTCAACATACTCGTAGCAGACGACAAAGCGAGCCAGGCAGGAGTTATCTGGAAAAATCGTCTAAGAAGGGAATTTATATCTAGTTACAGTTTAAATCTGGTCATTAAATTGTGAGCGGGCCCCCCACACCCCGCGCTGATTACCATAAGCTGCAAAGGCACAAAGGGCGGCGGCTGCCTTTGACGAATTAGCCTCACTAACATAACCTACGAGTGTGCGAGTCTGCCAGTATCCGCGTCCGACGCAACCACTTGTTCCATGTTGCATATTGCCGATTTTTAACCCTTGTGGTGGAAGCACGGCTTTGTCGGTGAAACTACGCCGAGTGATCAAAGAGCTTTTGTCTTTGTACGATGCTGGTATCGCGACGTAATATGTAAAACTTGTATTTTCACTCACTTTTCAGTACTTATAAACTTGGTGCATATTTTGATTTTCAGTTACTAATTTTCGTGTGTGGAATCTATTTTATTCGAAAAACGATAAAATAAAATTTTACTATTATAGAAACGATGTAGTAAAACTAAAACAAAAGGGTTGGCACTTGGCCGCTTTTTTAAGATTTCCTGTGTGCCATTTTGGCCTCGTTGGGAATCGAACCCAGGACCCTTGGCAAGGCAATCCGACATGGCAACCATTGCCCCACACGGGTCGTCAAACGACCTTTTGCTCATAATTAATCGTTTTATTTTTGTAGCGTAAGTACCTATTGAAAAAAATATATTATAAAGTAATAATCTATTTTAAGTAACCTCAACGTGTGACGGGCCGACGAGATTTCTTTCCTGAAATCATAAATTGAAGATCACAAGATTTCGTAAGATTAAAAGCTAAAGAAATTCGTGGTACGCGTCCAAAATTTTCTTAGATGATGTTATCAATCGCGAAATGTTATTTTGAACTGATGTCTGAAGCGTCATCGTTTTAGCAAACGCAACTTATAGTAGGGGCGACGAAATTGATTTCGCAATGATCAAAAGAATCAAATTCTCAAAGGGAAGGTAATTTATTTGACCGAGGAGGCCGCAGCGCCGCAGTCGACGTCGGTTCCTCTGTGGTTCTGTGCGGACGTAAATAAATACTGCGATAAAGGGACTCTCAGTTCCCTGTCACAGTCACAGGCTCCCTGGAGTCACCGCTGAACAGGTGAACGGTGAAATATTACACATCGTCAATACTTTACAGTCATTTTATGTCACTACGCTGAGTTCAAAATAGTTTTTATGCCGAAAATACACGACGACTCAAGTCAAATGTCACGACATAAAAACATAAAAAGTCATGCGCTATAATTATGTATCTACGGCTACAAGATACATGCACTGAAACAGTTTTTTTATGGAAATAGCCGGCAAAGGAGCTGACCATCAATCTGATCAGTAGCAGTTTTCTAAGGAAATTAGAATTTGAATAAATTTGAGTTATTTCTGTCTTTTTTCTTTTTTGGTGCTACTGATGACCATGAGCGACGAGGACCAAATATATTAATGTGGCTCGTCTGCTATTATAGTATTTACAATTTATTCGTGACGTGATTTCGTGAGGGTTTAATTTATTAGATCTCGGGCGCGGATCTCTTATTATTGAATTTGTAACGTAGCTGGGTAGCTCTCAGAATTTTAAAGAGCCGAATTTAAATCATTACTATCATTGATATATTTGTCGGAGATCATAAAATGTGTATTCGGATTGTGAAGATGGCAACACTATGCGAATTAACTACTGTCATCGTTGAAGTAAGATTGTAAGAGTGAAACGTCATTGTCACTCTGGCTGAACGTCAAACGAGCAGTCATCTTGTGGCAACCATCAACTGGACACCACGGGAGAGCCGAGGAAAGCTATTAACTTGCCAGCGACGAACGGACATTCTGGATACAGCCTTCAAGTTGAGTGGACGCCTGCAGTGGAGCGTAGTTACTTTTAAGACGGAACGCGACGTGTGAATTGTATTGTGAGATCAGATTGACGAGTAACAGGATCAGACGATTATGCGAGGCATTGGGGTGGCTGTAAGGGGTGATGGGAGGCCACTGGGCCGTCGTGCCCTATTATTTGTTGGCTGTTACTCGGATAATTGAAGACAATCAGTTCTAATGGCGTGTTTAATTATAACCAGTGTAAAACCTGTGTTAAAATGAGTTTCTGACTAAAGTGATGTAAACGCCCACTGTTGTTATTATTTCCCGAACCACCACCCAACCAGGAATTATTTCCGTTATCGGAAGTGGAATGGACCCACATGATGAGAAAATTTCGCCCACATATGTCGGAAAATAAATGAAGAATGACGGTGGTTCGGATGATATTTGAAATGAATTAATAATAATAATAATAATAATAATAATAAATCTTTATTTCAGGCATCGAGGCCCATAACATAAATACCTTACAGACTAACATACATATAAAAATATAGACTTAAAAACTAATTCACTTCTTCGCGAAGTGAGACGCGCTTTCGGTGACTCCCGGTGGTCGTCGTCGTCCACGGAACTTTCGGAAGACGACCCCCTTTGGCCACAGCTCCTCCTTCAGGAAATCCGACAGGAGTTCGGTTGGAACACGCACAACAAACGAGTTAAAGTTGACTGCGTTGCGCGATTCCAACTTCTCAACCAGCGCCCGGCACTTTGTCTTCTTCTCCAAATACTCCACGACATCGGAGACCTTCGTGGTGTAATGGAGACGGGAGACGTAAATGTAGGTCACTGGAACGGCGGGACGCAGGAGATGATTATGTCCTGTCGGTGCAGTACCGCATTGGTTACGACAAAGAGGCTTCCTCTTCTTCTTCTTCTCCACTTTGATGAAGCCATCTTTGTCCGGCTGGCCAGTGGGCACCGTACTAGGAGGGGGTTCGTTGCGGGAGACTCCGCTATCCCTCTCTGCCCTCTTCTGTACCCGAATTTCGGGTTGCTGACAGGTTACAGCTGCGGCATAGTTACGTTGAGGCGTAGACGTAACCATGCAAGGCGACACCTTCCGGGGTGGAGGTGTGGGACGGGTAACGCGCACGTCACTGCTTACTCGTGCGGGGACAGTGGCCGGCGATGAGTCAAGTTTCGCTGACTCGAAACTCGCTGACGAGGCTACATGTGCCCCGCGACGCGTGTTGATGTTATCGGCCTCTGGTGACCTACTAGCCGCTAAAGCGTTGCGCAATGTCGCCACTTCAGCGCGTAAATCACTGATGGTGTTTTGGGAGGCCTCCAACTTCAGCACCACTTCCGCCAGACTTGTCTTCAGGATGTTTATATCCTTAAGTAGCCTGGTGACGTCGACGTGATCGAACGTGACGGGCGGCAATTTGTTGAGGTTCCTTGCCACGAACGACGGCACGTCATCAGGATCAGTCTCCTTAAGTAGGTTGATAACATCCTGGAGACTCTTCTCGCCCTTCTCATCCTGTCTGCGGGATGGCATCCGGTCGATCTTCCCGAGCGACTGGTACAGGAGCGTCTTCGCATCAACGATCTCTTCACGTGTGAAGTTGGTCTTACAGATCTGGATGATGCTCATCTCGTCCATTGTATCAATGGCGTGTTGTATGAACGCCAATACTTCATTGGCTATGAGCTGTTCGGAGCCCATAGCCATTGTAGCGTGCAGCGGCAACCGCCGCGCAAATCGCGAATAAATAGATACTTATTCGTACGCGTAGTGAGGTGCGTCCGTCGCCAAACGCACACTCGCGACGAATAACGAATTGGTTGCAATGAGAAACGTAACGACAGTAAACGCGAGTAAATGAGCACCGTGGAATTTTACAAAGAAAATATGTGAACCTACCCTCAGATATTCGCCTCACGCAAGATGTCGATATTCAGTCGAGAAGCAATTATGATGGAAGTGAATAGTGGAACAGAGTATGTTACTACGAGTATTTGAACACAGAACACGAGGACGTGTTCATTTTGTCAAAGATGGCCGAGGGAGTAATAGCATCCATGACATCAAACCAAACCAACAAACAAAAAAAAAACCAAAAAAAAAATTCATAAGACGTGTCTTTGAGGGAAAAGTACTATCTTTTCATTCGGATTGCAAGAATCCGCATTTCAGGTTTTTCAGATATGATGTTACAAATGGTGGACGGCAAGCATGTAAAATAAGGATTCTAAAATTCGAATACAACGTATCGAAATAGTCATTAAGGTTTGAGGTTATAAGACAGCGATTTGGTATGGCATATTTTTTCATTATTCTTAACAAGATTGGATAATTCGATAGTGTTTTTGTGTAGTAGGTATACACTCGAAGTCAAGCAGTGTAAATGGTGCCGTCATCTTGAACTGTCAAAGAACACCTGACAGAATTTTCAGAGTTAAGATTTTGTAAATTTTATTTTGTGTAAGAATGTTGTGCTTCGAAATCCTGGAACATGCAAGGATTTCCTTAAAATAAGATTGATTAGAAAGAACTGATTAGAATGGTGGTTTACGTAAACTACAAATCGTTTCGTTGTATTTGTGCTTGATTCAACGAAATATTATAAAGTGATTGTACAGTATCTTTCAACGTAATTATGATTAACAAAGTTATTCAAAGTCAGTGCAAGTACCTATATTGTTTTGTGATATCGAAAGCGTTCTGTAAATGAGATCAAGAATTTTAAATTTTCAAACTCAGTTCAGAAAAATAACAACTAGACATTTCGTGTTTCTGTCTTTTGTTTTTTGTGTGTGTTTCAGATAAACTAAGTGACAGTTGTATGGACATGTAACCTGTGAATATCTAAACGGTGACGAGAAATTACATCAATGCGAGATAAGTAGGACTGGCGTTAACTACCTGCATTTAATTTTGTTGATACTGACGGGAGCGTATCGCGGCTCCTTGTACCGTGGCTTACGATGAGCATCATCGGTGATTGTATGGCGACATGATATAACAGGTGATCTGTATTGATACTTTTGTAGCTCATTTTGATAACTGCTCACTAGCAGTAATAATTCCTTGTCGAGTTTGTGACATATTACGTGATATCAACATTTGACATTTGATCGTTACGAGTTTGTGTAATTGACGATTTCTGGTAACGAAGGCGTGAGCGATGAGAATGTGGTGAGCGAATTGAGTGCCATGAAGCCTTTTTGTTGTAAAGACAGGTCGTATTATTAGATTGTAGTTCTTGGTAATTATCCCGTTCTGGCTGCTACATGTGTTTTCATTATGAAGCCTTGGGGCTTGAGGTCAGGGAGGCCGAGTGGGAAACTTTTACTTTGCGAAGGTTTGTCTTTTCCAGATGGTCGAGAGGACGGTGTTGTCCGGTCCATGCCCTCACGGGATGGTCGCAGGGACGCATTTGTCCGGTCCAGAGGAAGAAGTAGAGAGCCTGGTCGAGAGGACGGTGTTGTCCGGTCCATGCCTTCACAGGATGGTCGCAGGGACGCATTTGTCCGGTCCAGAGGAAGAAGTAGAGAGCCTGGTCGAGAGGACGGTGTTGTCCGGTCCATGCCCTCACAGGATGGTCGCAGGGACGCATTTGTCCGGTCCAGAGGAAGAAGTAGAGAGCCTGGTCGAGAGGACGGTGTTGTCCGGTCCATGCCCTCACAGGATGGTCGCAGGGACGCATTTGTCCGGTCCAGAGGAAGAAGTAGAGAGCCTGGTCGAGAGGACGGTGTTGTCCGGTCCATGCCCTCACAGGATGGTCGCAGGGACGCATTTGTCCGGTCCAGAGAAAGGAGTGCAGAGCCTGGTCGTAGGGATGGTGTTTTCCTTTCCATGCCCTCACGGGATGGTCAAAGGGACGCATTTGTCCGGTCCAGAATGAGGAGCTTGGTTGTGGGGCTGATGTTGTCCGGTCCATGCCCTAACGGGATGGTCGAAAGGACGCATTTCTTCGTAAAGTATGAATAAAATGAGTTGAAGTAAAATGAAATGAAATGCAGTGAAATGAAATGAAACTAAACGAAATGAAATAAAATTATAATGCGCCCGAGGACGGGCGATTGTCACGATGGCCGTGTCGGATTGTGAAGATGGCAACACTATGCGAATTAACTACTGTCATCGTTGAAGTAAGATTGTAAGAGTGAAACGTCATTGTCACTCTGGCTGAACGTCAAACGAGCAGTCATCTTGTGGCAACCATCAACTGGACACCACGGGAGAGCCGAGGAAAGCTATTAACTTGCCAGCGACGAACGGACATTCTGGATACAGCCTTCAAGTTGAGTGGACGCCTGCAGTGGAGCGTAGTTACTTTTAAGACGGAACGCGACGTGTGAATTGTATTGTGAGATCAGATTGACGAGTAACAGGATCAGACGATTATGCGAGGCATTGGGGTGGCTGTAAGGGGTGATGGGAGGCCACTGGGCCGTCGTGCCCTATTATTTGTTGGCTGTTACTCGGATAATTGAAGACAATCAGTTCTAATGGCGTGTTTAATTATAACCAGTGTAAAACCTGTGTTAAAATGAGTTTCTGACTAAAGTGATGTAAACGCCCACTGTTGTTATTATTTCCCGAACCACCACCCAACCAGGAATTATTTCCGTTATATTTGTAATTTTATTTATATTCTTTTTAGTTTTATCATTTATTTATTTTGGTTGAAGTGAGATTTTGACGTAGGTGTACCTATTACCGAGTAACTATGTTTATGCTTAGTGTTTACCTACTTTCCTATATATATATATATATGTACCTCACTATTTCTCATCTCGACATCTTCTACGTAGTGAATATATACACTGGAGGCAACAGCACACAGATCTCAAACCTTTGTTACAAAGGAGAGGGAAGGTAGGCCAATGTGCGGGCTAAAGTGACCCAAAGGCATCCGTAGCCTTCTATGAGGTTGCTAATTACAGGCCTTGCACCAAGACTGGTTCCTTCGCTTTGTCGGAACACAAGAGACTCAGCTATTTTGTGATACGCTCTAATCTTCCAATTTACACATCCCTTGGTCGTTCTGCTTTGAGGTTTTAAAGGGGTCACACACAGACGATAACAAATAAGTAGTTTCTTACGCAATGATCAGCATTTTGTGTAGGATGTTTTTTTTTTTTTTTTTTTTTTTTAATTTATTTATTTACCAACAAACATAACTCGTTTATAATCATACCCGCCAAACCGTTGAAACAGTTTGTAGGCGGAGACTGAACGCTCTTAACATTACAATAGTGAGAGTAGTACATACTTGTTTGCTAACTCTTATAATTCTTATTAACTCTGTTTACTTATAAACTCATATACTATTATATACATGTTACACATATATATATATTTATTTAATTAAGAAATGCAAATAAACATATCTATACTATAGTAAAACTCAAAACACTTGAACGGAATTCGATGAAACTTGGTAAAGTTGTTACTGATACCCTGGGTCATATTTTAAACAACTTTTCATCCCGGTACATTAAAAGGCTTCCCGGGAAAACAGGACAAAAATTTGAATAAGTTAAAACATAATTTCCGTATACAAAGCTGCTGGCAATAGCTAGTTATCTTATATGTGTATATAAATAGTAATAATGCATGGGTGTATGCATATTTACATTTCTTAACCAAACATTCTAATTAAATACCCATTTACATCCATCAAGTTATAGCCTCTAAATAATACTCATGTAGTTTCTTTTTAGCAAAAAGCCGAGACTTAATAGTATTTACGTCAAATGGAATATTGTTACATATATGTGGCACAGTGTATGCGCGGATGCGCTTGCCATAATAGTTATTTGTTTTCGGCTTATGGTATTTAATGCGCTTTGTAGTTCGCGGTGGGCACCTACGGGTGATAGTTTTTAACAAATTAGTCCTGAAATAATTTTCCTTAATTATAGTTACTTTTATTTTACATTCAATTGGTAGTGTATTGCAGATTTTAAACAGTTGATTATAATTTTGTTTACATGTTTCCTTTTTCTTTTTATCAGTGAGATGTTTTAGAAATTTTATTTGTAATTTTTTTATTTTTTCTAAATGACTTTTGAATGTACACCCGTAGCTGCTCAGCCCATAACCTATTATTGACTCGACGAGAGCGTAATAAACGCAATACAAGGTTCCTCTGTCAAGCTTTCTTTTTAAATAATAAAATTGACATAAAACTGACCTTAACCTTGAACATACCATTTCTATGTGCTGCCGCCAAGACATGGTATTATCCACAACTAAGCCTAAATACTTATATTCGGTAACCCATTCAATCTCCTTACATTGACACTTGCTGTGGTCTTGGTGGTAACATTCAAAAGAGTGACCTATTATGTTTAACGTCCTGTTATTATCATACCTATTAATATATGGCGAACAAATATGCATGCATTTAGTTTTGCTTATATTTATAATTAAACCATTATCGTGTGCCCATTTGCAGACATTGTCAAAATCAGTTTGTACATTTAGTATTGCATTATCCAGATTCCTGTCTGCGTACATAAGACAGGTGTCATCCGCATACATATACATAGTGCAATTTTTGACCACATTACACAAGCTATTTACATGCATCACATAGCCAATAGGGCCATATACTGATCCGGTCGGTACACCGTATATTAAGTTTTCCGATGCACCAATCGTTCCAGCAACTGATACTCTCAGACGTCTGTTATACAAATAATTTTCGAAAAAATTCTTGACTGGTCCTCGTATGCCACACTCATCCATTGCCCGAAGCAAGATAGAATGGTCCAAGGTATCGAAGGCTTTTCGAAAATCGATATATAACACAATAACATGTTTTTTATTATGCAAATTTTCGTTTATATAGTCAGAAAAACAAGCAAGTGCCGAGGTAGTGCTCCTGTTTGCGCGAAAGCCATGTTGAGCATCTGTCAAAATATTAGTACTCTCGAGATACTTACTCACTTGTGATACTATAACTTTTTCTGTTATTATATTTATTACGGATAAAATCGCTATCGGACGATAATTGGTATAGTCTAAGTGAGAGCCTTGCTTGTAAATAGGCCTGATCAAAGCTACCTTTAACTCATCTGGGTAAATAGATTTCTTTATACATAAATTAATAAATTTTGCTAAAATAGGGCTTATATCCTTGTCTATATATTTTAAATCCTGTGCTCGTATCCTATCTAATCCAGGAGATTTATGTACACTTAAATTTTTAATTATTTTACTAATCTCCTTAGGTGTAACCGGGTTGAAGCGAATGGACGAGTCACTCTCTTGTACATAGCTTAATCTACTCAGTAATTTAACGTCACAATCATGCCTTATCTTGCAAATTTCTCTAGTAAAAGTAGTCCCGAAATTATCACAGATGGTCCGCATATCATTGTGTTTACCTAAATATTTTTTAATTGTTTCATCAATGCTATTAGGTTCCCGCCCTAACCAATTATTTATATGACCCCACACTTTTCTCATATCCCCATTACATTGCTTTATTTCATTACGACTATACCTATTTTTAATGATATTTATGTATTTATTAGTTTTATTTCTATAGCGAGTATATTCTAATCTGTAATTCATGTTCTTAGGAGATGATTTCCATCTACGAAACAGTTCATTTTTTCTTTCTACCATACTTTTCACTTTTTCATTGACCCAATAGTGGCCTGTACTTCTATCACAATACACAGTTATTATCGAACTATCGTAAATATTACCAAACTCAGCACGTAGCTTACTGTATAGTTCTATAGGACAATCTATGTACAAATATTCACTCCAAGCAATTGAATCTAATTGTTCTCTTACCAGTTTATTACTCAAAACATTTTTACATTTCACCTGTTCACGTTTTAATTGGCTAGCATACGTTTCAATGTGTCCACCGATAAGATAGTGATCCGATAATTTGCACTGAAGTAGATGCGCGTGCGCCGGCCGGCCGCCGCGCACCCACAGATGATCGATGCACGACGACACTGCGCTCTCGCTCACCAACTCCTCACGCGTTACATCATTCACCATACACTTAAAGCCGAGTTCACACATCATATTTATGTATTCACTCGTTATGTTGCTTATATTTATTTCGTTGATGTTGATGTTCGTATCCCCTATTACAACCACTTCACGGCCAGTAGGTATATTTTCCAAAATTATTTTAAGTTCCTCTATAAATTTTACCTTATGTGTATATGGAGGCCTATATATTGATACTATGTGTATGTACTGAGAATTTATGTTTATTTGAGCGCAGAGTGATTCCATATTTTGCGTTACTATATTATTTATTTCCACGTCAATGGTTTCCTTGACGTAAATAATTATACCTCCGCCCCTTCTCTCTTCTCTTGTATTTGCATATAAATTATATCCTCTTAGTTTATACATGGTAAGTTCTATTTTCTTGATGTTTATTTCTGTTAATATAACAACGTTTACACTATCTTTGCACTCTGCTAATAACAACTGAAATTCTGCGAAATTCTTTCTTAATGATCTTATATTTATATGTATGAAGCTGAAATTTTTGTTATGATTATTTATATATTGACCCCAAGTAGAAATATTGTCAAATTTTATAAAAACCTTTCCGGGTATGATTTCATCTACCTGTGTGTCGAATGTGTGTACTGCGCCTAATGCCATTCTGTTATCGCATAAGACGATCTTCAATGTCTGTCTCCGATCTTATGTTGTAAATTTTGTTATCCACATCATCTTTCCTTACTAAGATTTTAGAATTTTGAATCCAAATAAATTTATAGGTAGTTTTTAATTGACTTTTTGTAAGCCAGAATAATTGCCGCAACGCAGGTGTAAGATCTTCATTAATGTATATCAAAGACTTATTATTATTTTGCAGAATATCTTGATTTGTAATTTTAGATTTTCCCTGCTTCAACCACATGTTCCTAGCTTCTCTCGACTGTAGCGTTACTATTATAGGCCGCGGGCGTTTTTTCGCTTCGGCCGCTTTTTGTGATCCTACCCTTCATGCATCTATTATTAACGATTCATCTAAATCTAATTTTTTCGCTACTTTTTTAACGGTTTCTTTAGTATTCTCACTAGCCAACATCTCCAAACCAATTATTTCAATATTTTTCTCCTTTTCTTTTAGTTCTAACACCTCTAACCTTTCTTCTAGCGCTTTATTACACTTCTCCAAGTAGATATTCCGATTTTCAAGGGTTGTTATTTTTCTTTCAACTGTGTCTTTAAATTCCATTACTCTTTGGAATTTTTCTTCATACATATTCACCTTATTAGCTAGCTCTTCAATTGTTTTCTCCATCTTGTAAACAATATCAATTTTCGCGTTCAATTCTGCAAGAAGACCCTCAATATTTTTGTTTATGGGATTCATATCAGATGTAGCCACCTCCGGGTTCCGCTCGTCTGGACTGGTATCAATACGGCATTCCTCACACAATATGTCTTTTTGATGACATTTCTTAGGATTACGCAAACATCTTTTATGAAACACTGACTCACAAGGACCCTTGCATTGTATCACATCATCTTTTAGCATCGATATAAACTGCTTACATTTTTTGCACTGCACCATATTTGCTGTTACAAGATTTACGTTTACTCACAATAAGAACAACAGATAAACACGTCCGTATCGCGAGAGCGCGCGCGTACGAATGTCTAAGTTAATCAAGTAATAATCCATTCTTGTACCTAATTAATAACGAACCGAAACTGTCTTAATGTTTTGAAATTGCTGACATTCAAATTTTCCTCAATTTCCAATTAGGGTACCTAACTAACACCCTTCCTAAAACTAAACGTGAAATATTTTAACGGTTTCTTGACCGGCTTTCATCAGCGCCGCCCCTGTTCGCAAATGTTTTCAAGCCTCCAATGGCCACCTACTCAATAATAACATTAAATGACACTCAAAAAATACTCAAAAGTATCATTAAATGACACAAATTACAGAGCGTTCTGTGTATTCTAGGAGGACGTATTGACGTAGCTACGCGTAGGCGCGAGGCGGTCGGAAACACAAGCTTACTTTGCGAGTAGCTTTCTCTTTGATCGCAAAGCGCGACACCTCTCCCTGTGATGATTCCGCAGCTGGAGTGCACGAGTAGTTGCAGTAGAATGCGATCCTCTTTTCCGATTTCACACCTCCGCTAAAGAGCACGCACCTCGGCTCGTGTCGTGTTGTATCCGCCGACTGAATGGCGCGTGCGATGAGCCTTCACAACTGTCATTTGTGTTTCTTGAGGGGGAACTTTAGATTTAGAATCCAGTTGCCGCCTTTAATGTTTGTTTTTTTTTGTTTATCTCGCAGATTGGACGCTCGTTTTCTTATGCTACTACTTATGTTAGCATCTTCACTGTTTAACCGTACACACTAATTAGATGATGATTTTGCGAATGAAACAGAATTATTATTTGGCGGTATTATTTATCTTTAGCCCAGTAATAGTAATTTCTGAACACAGCAATCAAAGGAAGGAAATGATTTTTATTATTTCTATCGAAAAACCAAATATAATGAGCTCACGCGTTAGGGCTAGGAAACACTCAGACACTGCCTCAATTAAGCAAGTAAACAAAAAATCCTTTATAGTTATAATTATAAACACATCGAGTAACTATACACCACGTAACTTCTACGTGGCTTCTCCATAACAAGCTCTATTAGTATTACGTATAAAATTAATCGAATAGTTCCATAATATAACTAGGAAGGCGCGCAAACCAAATAATCTCGAGATACAGGCTACACGCTACAGCAGCAGGCAGGTAACAAACAAGTAACAATGTTACCGATGGGCGCTGAACATAACGCGTACTATTTCTCGTACGCCGCGCGCATGCAAAGGTAATTAATTACCTTCGTTAACCACTGAGAGCATTAATGAGGCATTCCTTGAATGTTAACACTGCATCTATGGATGGCATATCAATTACACTGGGCTGGTGTATGCGTGCGATTTTACGACATGCGGACATTGTCGATATGTAAACTTGAAATTGAAAAAAGCCCTTAAATATTATTATCTAGACACGCGGCAGCGTGTCCAGCCAAAGTTAAAAAAAGAGGAACTGGTAACGCAGAGCCATGTGTAATATTACACGAACCATTTTGAGCTTCGACTTTTGACCACTTCACAACTAGAGACCTATTTAACCTACATACATGGAATTTGGCACATTTATTAAAGTCCTTTAGCTTATTTAGAATTTAAAATTTCATAAATGTAGCTCAAACAGTTATAGACATATTAACTTTTAAAAACTCGCATTTTGGTGACTCACTGAGATAGGATCAAAAACCTAACCTACTTGCAGATGACCTAGTAACTTAATTTTTGGCATCAAGGCTTGATATTAGGCATACATATATATAGGAAAAATCTAAAAACTGAACATTATTGATAAATAATTAGTGAAAGTAGTGAATTAGCGCGTCTAGCCGTCCACTGTGTAGAGTAATTTTTCCAAAAAACAATAGGTTTGTTAATTATTATCAATAAATAATAATAACTTCCACACAGAAAGTAATGATATCTCATCAAAAACATAAATGTGAAATGAGAGCCAAGTAAAAAAAAAAGAATTGAGATCTAAATGCGTGCAAAGTTTTGTATAGAAAATGCTAAAATTTTAGTCACAAGAACATGTAATACAAGCGCTACATTTGGCTTGGCTACTTTGATTTGTCGCCAATGTAATTATGTAAACTTGGAATTGAAAAAAGCCCTTAAATATTATGTAAATTTCAACAAATATTATACACTAGTTGATACAGAACAATAATGATGTACCAACCTTTTTCGTCAAGTAAATACTCTTATATATAGTGTTGTCGTAACAATGTAATAGTATAACTCATTTTTTCCAATAAATCATTTTCATTTTCATTTTTTTTTGTCGTTGTCGCAATGTCGCTCTGTATGTTTAGCCCCTTAAACTAACCTACCTACGTTTTAACAGTTACGTACGTGTGTAGCAGTTTGGTCTCGTAAAATATTCGTGCCGTAAATATTTACATTCTAATTCGTCCTGCGGAAGTCAGGTTTGTTTATTAAAGTATCGTTAATTTTAAAGTCCTTTTTAAAATCGTAAAAAATCGACCAATTAAAAATGTCAAAGAGAAATGCATGTGATTCATATTGAAGCGCTTTAAAGTAAGAAATTAAAATGTGAATTTGTATTTACTCACTGCAAAATATTATACTTGTATGCAACTCATTCCGTCATTGATCATGTTGCTAAATGCTATTCAACTAAATACTGTAGGTATATCAACTACATAATGACGTAGCTGAGAACCTGTTATTCTTCAAAGCTATATAAATATTAAAAATTAATTATCACTTCCTTTCGTTTTTTTTATATAATTTATTGACCTTGATTTTTTTTATTAAAACAAATTATAAAAATATCATTTAAATAAATATTAATGTACCTAACATCATTAATCTTAAATTATAATTTGATCTAGAAACCATTAATATTTTACCAATTGTAAATAATTTTATCAAATTATCAATTATAATTTATCAATTATATCAATAAAATTGTGAATGAAAAATGTAATTGAAGGTTAAGTCAGCTCATATCAATATAGGCTTGTTATAAAATGTATTATATGTATCACATATATTCACAACATTATATAGTAAGTAAATAGCGGAAACTGCATCAAAAGACTACAGAGCGTTAATTCCGTCCGAAAAATAATCTGAGTTACTCTCAAGTCGCACCTAAAGCACTTTTACTTCAAAAAACCTAGTTTTAAAAAGTGACAATAGCTGGCAGCAATAAAACAAAATCGTGTTTTAAAATGCAACAAGATTAAGTTTGAGCATTCAACAAATATCTAGAGATATTACTTATAACCACCGTGATCGCAGGAGCCATTGAAGCGATCTTTTTGCTTCCGCATGCCCTGCCCGCGGCCGCCGACCGGCCGACCACACCGTACAACTGTCCAATACTTTTAACTCCTGCATACTGGCCAGCGGTTATTCCAGTTATTGGAAATATCATGCAACCCGGGACTGATCTTTCGCATTATGCTCGCTGGAATTTAAAAGGGATTTCCACAATTTATTGAAATGCCTCTGATTTTATTGTTGTTCAGGAATTGTGGATCGTCAGGAATGGACGTATCGCAGTGCGTAGGGCATCTTTACCTATACTCATAATAATATATACCTATGCTCATAATAATAAAGCTGAAGGTTTGTTAGTTTGTTCGAGTGCGCTAATCTACGAAACTGCAAGTCGGATTTGAATAAAATTTTTAGTGTATGATTTATGAGATAGGCAGTCTATTCTATACCTATAATAATTCTTGTCGAAAATAATTTGCTTCACAGTTTCACAAGTACGGGCAGTAAGACAGGTGTCCGAACTTCGGACTCCGAAGCGAAGCGGGCGGGAAGCAGGATGGATTACTAGTACAATTACTTGTGTATAATACATGTAATAATTCAATGCGAGTAAATTATTTTTACAGTGAAAATGTAACGTGGGCGTATTGCAGCGGCACATAGATTATGTATGCCGCTAAACGAAATCCGCCAGCCCGTTTAAAGCAAAGAGAGCTCACGTGCAATCCCGATCGCTAAATATATAATCCGCAATACGAAATTTTATAAGGCTTATAAATATTTAGATACGTATCTTAGTTAGCTAACACTAATAAGTAGATCCTATGACTGAATTTTATTGTTCCTTATGAATATTGATGAGATTTGAAAATGTCAACCCTTATTTGTATTTCTATATCGAAAAGTTCACATATGCCCAATATCATAATATGGTAATGTAAATTGTAAAATATGTTAGTTTCAAATATTTTTTCAATACGGGTTCCACGGTTACAATAATGTCAGTATTCGTTTCCAATTCTTCGTATCGAAAATATTCATCAGAAACAAATTTTCCTAACGAGGGAACCCCACGCTTCCTTGATGAAAGATGCAACACATTATATTTTACGAGTAGTTAAAGATCAAAAGTAAACAGCATTCATCAAACATCAGCAAGCTCCTTCAATTAGTTTGACAATAAAAAGTGTGTGCAGTGTGCGTATCGCAACGAAAACATTGTTATATAAACATAGTTTACAATGTATTCAAGCCCCGATGTTTAATTGAGACAGAAGACTGAACAGCTTTACAAGTGGAAGCGCCCAATCAGGCGCATTCAAGTGTCGATGTCGCCCTTCCGCTGGGAGACAGCGCCTCGACCGTTTACACTGGCCACGTCAAGGGGAAATTGACCAATGCACGTGCCACACAGCCTGGATATTGAAATACGCCTTTATAGAAACCCATTCAAACACGATGTCACCGAATATTTCGAATTAAATACTCGTAAATTCAAGTCTTGAAGAAGACGTGTGTGGTGCGATTGTTACTATGACGGACCGCCGCGCGCCACGCCAAGGGTCCTGGGTTCGATTCCCAGCGAGGCGGAAAGAATGATGAATTTGAATTTCTGTTCTCGGTGAGTGTTAGTGTTCTTGTCTCTGTATGTTGTCCATGGCACCCAGAACACAGGGAATCTTAGTGTGGATTTTTTGTCCACGAAATCCTGCAGATTAAGATAGATTAAAACACCACATGTTCATTCGTTATCTATCGCAGTAGCTTTCAATAATAATCGCCTTTTGAAGGGATTAACAACTTTACCTAATTTCACAAAGGTAATGAAATCCAGAAATTGAAAGGGATTAAAAGAAGCCATTAACAAAGTGACTATGGTAATTTGCACCCTTTGTAACTGAAATTGTGATGAACGGTAAATAATTGTCTCTCGGATTTTTTGACCTTAAAACGTGTCTTATCATCCATTTCTTCACTTTCACTCCCACTCAGACAGTTCAATTCCGATTACCAGTTAAATTTTTCATTTGTTTTGGAGGAACCAATTTCGCAGGTAACTAGGAAAGCTTCAGACAGCGAACGACCCGAAGGCACGGCTTCATTCAATCTAGAATCAGCATTGTTTTTCCGATTGCAAGCTTGATTAAACCTGTCGACAGGTACAGAGGTAGCTGCAATCAGCCGTGCGATGGAGTTGAGACTGCCGAGCCCCGGGGTAGCTCGAATAATGGGATCCTACCTTAATCTTGGGGAACAATACGTCCCTGCACGCGACATTTTGCATACAATGACCCGCCGTGAATGAGTTCACTTGGGGAAGAATGCCACAGACCCCTTTATTGAACCTATTTTTAAAAAAGATAAAAACCGCTAGTGATGCGAAGTAATGAAAAATGTATAAAGGCACAAAAATATAACAGATAAGAAACCATCCTTTACCTATATTTAAGTTAACAAAAACATGAGGTTTAAAAATAAACTATGAACAGATCGAACAGTCATTTACGTCCAGTCCAGTTTGATAAGTCATCCGAGTCAAAAGTCATCATATCAGTTGCATAACGGGCAGAAAGCATTTTGATGCGGTTAAAACTGATTTAGTTTTTTCCGACCAATGCGCCGTAGCCACGCGGTGCAATATTGACAAATTCGATAGGACTCGACCGCGACATATTGACAGTGCGGTTTTTTGTGTCAATCTTTAAATGGAATACTGGACGTTACAGGACTCGCGAGTTTAGTAAAACGCCAATCATGTTCAAAAAAAGATTTATAACGTAAATGTTAGGCACGTCTGAGCTGATCAGTAAATACCCCAAACTTGATGATAATTGCGTCTATACTTTTTCAACTGAAGTTGTTTCTTTTAATTTTATTATTTATCATTTAATGACAACCAAAAGAAACAAATATTCTCCACGGATTCTAAGGAAAATTCAAAAAAGGTATAAGAGTAGCGATTTCATAATTTGTCGAAATGTCTCGTAAACATGGAGATAAACTGAAACAGCGGTTAACTAAGCTAATAATTTGCGGTTTGATTGTTTAACGGAGCCCGTTCCGGTGCTCCCACTAACGAGGGAATACGAAAGGTTGGAAAAGAGCCGAAATTAGAATAATAGGACAGTTTTCATGTTTTGCAGCGACGCCTTTGGACACCACTCGGCGGTATGGTTGATTGGACCGATGAATAAAAGATATCTCAATTTGTGTTTAACATAAGGCGCACGAACAATTATTCGTCGATCAATTATACGTTTCCTGTATATTGTCATAACAACAATTTATTATGTATTTACAAAAGTATTTATAAAAATTATGCATTATAATAGGGATGTTGACTAATTTTAGGATTCAATTTTATTTTATAGATAGAACCTCAATATTCACGAAAAAAATATTATAAAAATAATAATCTTCAATTTAAAAACAAAAATTGATAAATAAAAATCACTATCAAATTTCCCACCAAAAACGTCACGTGACGTCACTAAACGATATTCAATACTATCTGTCTGCTAAGTTTGTTGAATTTCCATATAAAATTGTTCCAATGACGTCATATTCTCAAAATGGCGTTTGAGGTCACGTGACAGTGAGTACAATTTTTAACATTTTAAATTAATGATATTTAATTTATTGTGATTGATTTCAATAAAAGAATCATATTTTAGGCCTTTAAATGTTATCACTAATATTTTAGACATAAATTTATATTAATTTATAATTAGTGTCAACATCCCTATTATGTTACAATGTATCTTTGTGTCCAAATTGTATCTCAATTCTCCGGAATGGTTTATATCCCTACACCCTATTTGAAATCCTTTTCAAATTATCTTATGCTGTAATTTTTGCTTATTTCTTACAAATACTACAACTTAAATACACATACATATTACAAAAAACTTCGATGGATCTTGAAAAGCTATAGAATTGTTCAATACATTTCACTGAGTCGAAGTCCGTTCATGCGAACCAATTGCGTCTGACGCACGTCCACAGCAGAGGAAGGGTTGAAATGAAAGACCCGGCCAATTAAATTATTCACGAGCAAAAAAACTGCTTTACTGTTCATTAGGCACTAGAAAAAGTAAAACAAGAATAGTTACGGAAAAATCTGAATGTTCTAGTGATGTTATGATTTTAATTAAACTAGCAGACATTACTTAATAAATAATGAAGGCACGTTATTATTTTCTGATTATAAGTTTGAAAAGAATAATATTGTTGCCCCAAAATTATTTTGTAATTTTAGCTTAAGTTTGTCTAATAAGTGAAATTGTATAATTTCTTTAGACAATAAAGTTCTTTAAACCGAAACCGAAAATCTATTGGGTCACCCAATGCTCGATAGACTCGTATGTACCTATATCGAGACATGTTGATATGAATGAACTATAAAAATCTAAAGATATTATTTTTAGTGCAATTCTGGTGACATCATTTAATTAATTTTGATAAGTTAACATATTATTATAACATTGACATTTGTTATTTCATCATTGTTATTTAATTTTTAAAAGTGATGATAATTTTTTTCCTACTCTATTGGATTGAGAATTAACGTGTGTTGTTAGATAAATAAATAAATAATTTACCATTTGTAGTATTTAGACTTTAAAAAATTACATATTGTCATTTTTGTCGCAACCAATATAACTATTATAATAAAATATAATGGGCCCGAGATGGAGCCCTGCGAGACGCTGCGCCGCCGCGCCGCCCGCTGCGACACGCGGCCGCTCGCGACGCACCTGCGGTTGACACCAATGATCCTCATTGCCATGAAATAAATATTTATTGTTACACTCAAACAAGGGGATGTCTCCGCCAGTCTCCGTGTACCTGCAACGGATTTGAATGGGTCTGAAGGGCTATCAATCTGAAGATAACGTTCGCACATAGATTGGTCTTAATTGATGTTCAATTTGTTTGGATTTAAATTAGTTATATCTTTCGCCTCATCTGGTATTCCAAGACTAACCTATTGATACAAGAATACCTACTTGAATCCTACGAAGTATCAACGTAAATTAAGTAGGTACTCTGACATTATTATAGGGAGTCTAGCCGCGACTAATATCCATATTGTTTGAATTGATTTGAATTATCGGTGAGCAAAATACATTTCGTGACTACGTATACGTAAAATGTGCACAGAGCATGATTACATTACTCAAAACGATAGGATGAAGCTTAAGAACTTTAAGATCATTGGATGAATGATTCATTGACAACAAGAAGAAGGAATATTAACGAATCAAGAATCTCTCTTGGGTAACTATCATAATCTATTGAGTGACTATCATAAGTATCACATTATAATTTTACTGTCTTATCGACTTTTTTATTGAAATGGCCGGCAAACGATCTAACGATCCACTTGATGGTAAGTGGCTATCGTCGCCCATAGACATCAGCGATACAATGATGCGTTGTCGGAAAGAGAGTAGAAAAAGAAAGAAACAATTGACTCTCAATATTCGTATTATATCCGTCTCCCCTGCTAACATTAAAGCTAATCTAAAATAACTTTCTAGTGATAAGATATTTTATTGTGTATCATATTATCTTATATCACATAATTTCTAATGTAAGATATGTTATAATAAAATAAACAAATCACTTAATATCATTCGAACATATATCACCATAAAGACTGAATTAATATTCAAGAATTTAAAACAAATTTATTCGAAGGGTAATTGCCACTTACAGAAAATTGTACAGCTTTATGTTTGCTTTCAAGTTAACTAGGACACTTAAGAAACTTGTAATATGGGAGAAATATGAATGTAAAGTACATAATTTCTGTACTTTACACAGGATGTAAAAGTACATCCTTTAAGCTTCCTCATAAAGTACATCGACATTATACGTAAAATATTATACGTAGAAATATCGTTATTTGATCTAAAATTTCTAATTTTATTCATATTTTGCAATATGTCTACCAAATCGAATTTAGAAGAAATTTATGAGCAAGAAATATGAAAGAATAACTCTTTTTAACTCGGGATGAGATTGGATGCATGCAACGTATTAAGTTAAGAATCAGACAGACTGGAGATCTCATTTGTAGCTCATGCGGGGCTGCCTTACTTGGAAGCAATCTGCGGTAACCATATTGCCAAGCCGGGAAATACGAGAGTGCACATTCCTCACGCCAACTACCTACGAATATGTTCTTTCAATTGCAATTCAACCATAAGCCGCCGCGGCTCTACTTTTCTTAGGGTTCCGTTAACTTCAATGAGTGCACAGAAAGCTTTTGGAATAATTTTAAAGGCTGAAATTAAAAGCTAAGTATGCTTGTGTTTCTTAGGAGTCGCTTTGCGCCACATAATTCCCAGCCATTCTCACCGCTGTACATGTAACGTGCTATAAGCTAATGTATTCTCAACATTTTGTTTTCATCATTCATTTATTTTTCCCACAACCTGCGTTCAGTACATTTTATTATATCAATGGTTATTTTCAATTAAGGTACCAATACTCCGTTTCTGTCGACCGGAAGTTGATTGCTGTTGTGACTTGAGATGAACATTGAGGTGAATAATTAATATTTGGTATTGCACAGTTGGTAGATATTCATCTCCCAAAATGTTGGATTCCGTATAAAAATTTAACTTCAAAACTTCAGATATTGAATTTGATTTGATTGATTTTGACAGAATTAAGACCTTTTGTTCAGGTAGTTACCAAAACACTGACTTTTATCATGTAGTTTGTAATTTTTGTATGTCTACGATTTATGAGATGACGCGGCAACAGACACGCGATAACATTCTGTAAAATCCTCATCAGGGATCGCACTGAATCATTCGTAATATTGTTCGTAATCCGTAACATTATACTAACTTCATGCCCAATTGTTTGTTTTCATGCAAACGTACTTACAAGTTTTAAGTACTAACTAAGTAATTAAGTAGTAACTAGCCTACTTATTTATTAAGTTCCATACAAACGTTTTCATACAAATTGTAATGCTGAAGTGATGAATTTCAAAAATCCAAAAATCGTAGCCATATTAAATGATAAAAGATTATTTTATGTACCACATGATATCTTTACTTTAGCTGTACCGTTTATATCGCATGGACAATGTCTCAGCACATCCTCAAAATGAGAAACCTAGTAAAGCACACACTAATATGAAGCCGCTGTGGCTATTATCTCAATATAAAGAGTTCGCATCCGAAGACACAATGGTTTAATCTGGCAAGTTATTACGCGCCGTAATGTCGCAACCCATTGTGGAAGCCCTGCAATTGTCCACAATGAACATTCGATATGTTTAAGAACTTAAGTTCCAATTGGTCACGTGTATCATTTCAAAGATATAATATGAAATAGACTAAAATATATTTGCTAAGTTTTTGTCTGTAACTTTGTGGACTTCAAGTTTAGGTCTTAGAACTAAATAATATTAGCACTTTATTGATTATTAGTTTTTACTGTTTACCCGGTAATATATTTTATCCCGATAAAATATATCGCATGTGTTAATTTAGTTACAATTAAGTACAATAAAACGATATGTGTGCAGTGTGGCAAATTTCATTAAAATCACTACTGACATTTTTGAGTATTTAAGTCCACACTTATACATTTATAATAGATATAAATTATTTATATAATGTAGGCTTGTTTAGTTGACATATTAGATAATAAGAAAAAATAAACCAGAAAACACGCCAATTTGAAGAAATAAACTAAATTACTTCAGAGTTGGATCTCTATGTAAAATCCATTTGTGAATCATCGGAAAGAGCTAATCTGAAAGAAATGAAAAGAAAATTAGATGAAGAGCTATTCCTCAAAGGAACGCAGCTGGCTTATATAGCAATTGTAACTCGTAAAAGTTCGCATTTTTACATTGGTAACAATTTATATCATAATGAGATGGAATTGTATGCATCATTGATCAGTTTTACATTTAAATAATAACTAACCACGAAAATATTATTATTTAGAAATTAAATGAATCAAAATAAATTGATTACTCACACTAGTCACGACTGGAGTTAGGACAAATAATTTTGTAAAAGGTGCTTATATTTTGATGTGATCTATGTAAATTTTAATAAACGTCTATTTTAAAATAGAAAAAGATAACCAAATTAAGAAGCAAGAATCTTTTGAAAGCGCTTCTTTATTGGTCTAGTTTAAACTACTTCAGCTGAACCAAAAATCGCCATCGATAACGTCTCAATAACCAAAACTGCTACTGGCACTACTGTAACTACCTCATCACGTACACTCCTTAAAATAGCTGCAACTGATTCGCTGGAACGTCACAAGGCACTATCGACAGTAATATGCTTACACAAAAAACTATATTAGTGTACGGGATACCACGAGTCGCCGTAAATCTGTGCGGCGGATCCTTCACCGGCACTCGGCTTTCACGTCTCCCTCGACCGTCATAATGCCTCTAATGTCACTTAATTTACCGTCTAGAGCCTCCTCAGGTGAATGCAGCCTACGAGAGCTGGTTTAATATAAAAATTCGCTCGTTTTTTTCTGTGTGACGCGGGATTTAACGTTATACTGTTGCCTCTTTTGAGAGTAAACGCGTAGAAGTAATGGGATTATGAGATCGGTAGTTTTGGTTTTCGCTAGAGAGGGTTTAAAGGGAAATGAAATTATATAAAAGCTGAATTGAAATCAAAAAAACAACCGTTGCCGGTGGCAAAAGCGTACCTGAGCTAATGACAAAAAATCCACCGGGAAAATGTTGAAAGTGTGATAGTATTTCAGTTTGAAATTATAATAATATTTGCTATTACTACGTAAAATAATATATAATTACTACGTTATACTTCCATACAGTATATCCAGTAATATAAACATATTAATTCAGTGATAGGTCTGTCCATGTGCACAGAATATCTAGGTTCAATATGTGCCCAGTAGTGGTAATGTGACAGTTATATGGCTAATAGGTGGTGACGATTTCTACGCTCGACGATGAATTTCAACCCTCTCTATCACGTTGAGTCTTTCCGATGTTCCTCGTGAATAGTGGTTAGCTAACCCTGTACTTCTGGAGCGAACAGGGCAGCCACCGCACAGTGTTTTTTTTGCCCTAAAAAAGTGACATCCATTATTAACTGCATATTCCTAATCAGTAGTTCATTACAAATGCTAGAGTAGAACACCCGCGTGTCAATTATGTATACTTTTTTTTTTAAAATGTTTAAAGTTTTCAAAGGTCAAATGGTCAAAATACTAAAAATAATTTGTAAAAAAAAAATAAACACAATAGAGATTTGCTTGTATTGCAGGTTTATGAAGCAATTTTAGATGCATACTTTTCCGTTTTTATTTTATCAATAATGATAATAGAAGCCGCAATAAAAAATGTTTTACCGAAATCAGTAATTATTTTTTTATAATTTTTCTATCTCGAAGTAGAACCTCTGTTTAGTATAAATAGATTCCTTATACTAAGGTTTATCACTCACAAAAAAATTACTTTCAACTCAGGCCTACTTTTTGAGAAAACGATTTTCAAAAGTTTCAATTAGGGTTGTCACTTTTTTGACCTTAAGTTTTTATTACCTAAAATAAGCAGCTTTTTTATGTCAAATAATACTAACGATTAATATTTAATCATTATTAGGTGAAATTGTTAAATACAGTGACTACTGTGTATATTTATTTATTTATTTATTTAATCTTTATTGACCACAATACAGGATTAAGGTAAAAATGGCGAGTTTAATGCTTAATGCATTCTCTGCCAGCTAACCATTAGACCAAACAGAAACACACGATGAGTTTCTAAAGTTCTTCCTCTGTCACCCGCTGTCCGAGATTTATTGAACACTGTTAATGAAGAAAGTATCTGGCATGCAGATAAGAATAAAGAAGCAGAAGAGAGGTCTCAGGACGACAACTGTGACGCGCGCTTCTAAAGCGTGCCTCGGACCTGTGACGCCGCGGCGGGGGGCGGGGAGCGGTACGCGGGAGCGTTTTATAATATGACTATCTCAAAATTATAGTATGAGAGCTATATGTAATACTTATGTCGTTGGAATCATTATGAAACAAGCTAATCATTAAAACAAATATTAGTCCCGTATTGTTTTTTATTGTATTCATAATTTTAATGCGAAAAAAAATATGCGAAATAAATAAATAAATAAAAAGAAAAAATCGACATAATTAAATGAAACAACCATTATTTTGTAATTATTATGTTTAATTTACATAAATATCCATAGTTTAACATGAATGAATAAAAATAAAACAAAATTAACAAAAAATTCGATTAAAATAACATTTAATATTTGCGGGGGGGAGGGCGGACACAAAAATGACTCTTAAAACGTCCAATACTCATTATGGGTGTGGTCTATAGACTTGAAATTTTTTGTTTGTCATCATTGTACTTTTCAATCAATCAATGATCTCAAAATTGTTGTAACTTGTAATTTGTCATATTCTGTCCACGAAATGTTAAAATGAAACGTCAAATAAAGTTATGGAACCTATAAACGGCCATCTTGGGTTAGATAAGTTAATCTTAGTTTGAACGGAGTTTATCTATTATCGCAGTGCTAGGAAACGCTTTTTCGGAAGTTATCGATCCGTTAGCGTTATTGAATAGATAATCTCTCGACAAATAGACCTCAGAAACCGGGCATAAATGAGTTGAAATTTGGTACTTATGTACTTTTCTGTAACCCAAAGACGAAAGTATAAAGTAAACAACGGAATTTTGTTTTTTTTTTAACCAAATCAAAATTAATCAAGAACTGTTTTGTAAACCGTATTGTGTGCCATGTCAAATGAAAGGGCTATTTGTAAGGATCTCAAATACATTTTTGTTATATTTCTACAATGGATAGTTTTAAAATTATTCAAAAAAGAATGAAAATTAAAGCCAAAAATTGACCATCCCCCCCCCCTCTCTGAAACTACTAAAGCTAGAATTTTGAATGAAATACAGAGACGTTTACTTAAATATTACAGGAAAACATATAAGAAGTCTATGGTCTTAAACAAGCGGCAAAAGTAAATAAAATAGAAAAATAACGGTAATAATCAACGTACGGAACACTCTCCAAGCGAGATTAACTCGCACTTCAAGTTTTTTAAAAATATGGACATAGTGTTGATCTAAAATTCCAAATTATGTTTAAGGAATAGATTGAAAGATTATTCAAGATTTGGATCAATGTTTTTTTATGGTTTTAAAAAAAGAATTACGTAGCTAATTGGTAACCTCCTTTTTTAAAGTCGGTGAAAAGCTTGTCTCGGAAATATATATTCAATCCATCCTTCATCAGCATTACGTTACGTTTAAATGAGAATTTACCGTCGCTTCTTAAAGTGAATCTGATTTGACCTTTTTGTGACAACCCTAAACTTACATTTTTGACCTCAGTACATTAAAATCGTTTTCTCAAAAAGTAGGCCTGAGTTGAAAGTAATTTTTTTGTGAGTGATAGACCTTACTATAAGGAATCTATTTATACTAAACAGAGGTTCTACTTCGAGACAGAAAAATTATAAAAAAATAAATACTGATTTCGGTAAAATATTTTTTATTGCGGCTTCTATTATCATTATTGATAAAATAAAAACGGAAAAGTATGCATTTAAAATTGCTTCATAAACCTGCAATACAAGCGAATCTTTATTGTGTTTAGTTTTTTTTTACGAACTATTTTTAGTATTTTGACCGTTTGACCTTTGAAAACTTTAAACATTTTTTAAAAAAAAAGTATACATAATTGACACGCGGGTGTTCTACTCTAGCATTTGTAATGAACTACTGATTAGAAATATGTAGTTAGTAATGGATGTCACTTTTTTAGGGCAAAAAAAACACTGTGCACCGCTTAGCATTGGGAACACAGACATAGATTGGGAAGCTTGTTTATCGGCTATTCGCCCCTGTCAGTTATATCAATCAGTAATCTTCCCATACCCCAAACCCAGGTCTCATCTCAGCAACATTTCATTTCAGCAGTCTTAAAGAATTATTTTTGCGTCGGCGGCAAGGATCTAATTCCTATTTTTCTAATCTGAAATCACCCAAATTAATTGCTGTACGTGTGTGTGTTATTTATTTCCAAAGAAGTTTATGATTGAATAACGGATGCTTCCTAAAATTGGTCTAATATGAACCATTTACGTGAGAGCTGTTACGTGTTCAAATCCAAGTTGAATGTAAGGCTATAGAGAGCTACAAATTGTCGTCAATTTTTGCTGACCTAATGCTGACTCAACGTTCCACACACGGAAAAATCGAGCCAAGTTCGTTATTACGACGTTAACGAAACAGGGTTAGCGTCATACTTTGCCATTATATCGCCATTAGTTAGTACGTTGTGCCAACGAGGCAGATTAAATACGGAAAGAAATTCCGAGAACGCCGAGAGCGAATCTACTAGAACCTTCGGAAATAAACTCTCATAGACTTCTCGGTATCGCAGGTGAAACGGGCAAACACAATTAAGAAATCACAAACAACATCTGAGAACAAATAATTAGCAAATGTCCACACATTTAGACTCACAGAGTTGAACTAAATCAGAATTTATTAGGTTACACATAGTTCATCATCATCATCATCATCATAATATACATATTAGGTTTTTACCTGTGAAATTGGAGATTTGTATGAAAATTTTAAAATATAAAAATTTTGGTATTTTTTTTATTTTAGTGATTATCTAAAATTCGAAAATTGTACGAATGTTCAGTTTATCCATAGCGCAAAAAACTACCACAATAAAAAAACACTATCTAAAAACAAATGACTGAATTCGAAACTAAAATAACACGGCTAAATTAAAATACATTTTATTCGAAAATTTATTTGAATTTCAAATTGCGCGCCAATCCACAAATAATTAAATTCGAAAATTCTGGTTATAAAATCGCCAATTTCATGCCCATTATTATGCTTAACAAACTACAACATTATTCTGCCCACTAAATTCTAAAAACATCTAATATGACATATAGACAGACTAGAGAAGCAGAGACCCTCATGGCCTCAGTCTGACTATAGTTTGCGAATTCCTCACTTATAAGATCTGACATTGAGGTTGGAATTATAAAATTTTAAAATTACACATGCCTAGTAATTAAAATTATATAAATTTTGAATTTAACTACGAGTAGAAGCAATCATGCTACTGTTGTCGATGTGCTGTAAAAAAAATTACATCTAGACATTTTTGAAAATTCTCAAATCGACTACTCAAAGCTTTGGATCGCGCGGACGATTGCATCGCACTATGAAGCGAACGCTACACAAACCAAGGAAAATTACACGGCCTATTTTCCCTTGTAACTCCCTTTCAACCTTACAAGAGTTACAAGCCCTTTTTAAAGGGTGTGTAGTAGTTACAGCGCATCTCCTTACACAAAGGATGTACCAAATATAAAGGGAATTGTGTAAGCCACTCACCTTTAAACTTCAGCTAAACGGTGCCGGACATGAGGAGAATAACATCCTGAAACAATACAAGCCAATTAGAAAAATATATCACAATTTAAAAAAAATTACTCTTTTTTGAAAAAAAAATGTTTTGAAAAAAATATTATATCCTAACGTTATTTTAGGTTAGATTAAATGAGTTAAATTTATGACAGAAATGTGTTGTTAATTTTAATTTAAATAACGTTGAAATTAAATTGATGCTAAATACCAGAAATGAAATGCATGTTGTGTCACGATGATGTAGACATAAGTGGAAATTAAGGAATATTCCGTTACATTTTATTCAGATAAGTTTATGTGCCTTTTCAAACAAATTAATTTCAAAACCATTCAATATCTGATTCTGCTACTGTTGCGTATTAAACATGCTATTTTATTATTGAGGCAAAAAACAGCGAAAGATTCTCTTCAGCACGAAACTTCAACCCAAAATATAATACCATAAACATTTTCATATTAGTAATCAATAGTTATTGTAATACAATATATAGTTTTTTATGTAAATGACCGACACAAGAGTAGTCAGGTCACCTGACGTTGCTAAGGTCGCCCATGGACACCAACATCAAAAGCATTCCGCGTTGCCGGCCAAGAAAAAAAGAGAAAAAAAAGAAATCTCGATGACAATTAAAACAAAACATCAATTTTTATCGATAATAATTAGCTAATCCATGTCTGTAATTACACTAGCTCCTTTATGTTAAACCTACACTAGTGCTTTACTTGGTTAAGAGAATAATTAAATAGAAGCGTAGTATCTATCACCGAGGAGACTAAGCTATATTCTTTTGCCCTTTGTACTAATGGTCTCAAAGGAATGACTAATAAACTACTCGCAACATGAACGTAAACAAATTACATGTGAAAATGCTTTTAAGACCAAGCGTTTATTTTTAAATTAATATAAAGTGAACTATGTAGCAAAAAAGAAGTCTGCTTGAACTCATGTATGTAAATGTATATTTTTATGGACTTTATAATATTATGAAGATGGTTTAGGCGGGGTAAAAGTGGAGGTTTACAAAGCGCTAGATGAAAAGTGTAACAGTTGTTTTGCGGTTTCTATTATTGAACCTCAGGATAGCCATATTATAATATATAATCCTAGACTTACCACTGACTGACTGACATAATTGTTCTCCCAGAAAGAGTCGAGATACAACTTTGTTGTCTATGGCGGGTTTTCTCCATGCCCTCCAATGAGTATGGGAAAAATCTGACATTTCCCATTTTCAAGATGGCGGCTGCGCGGCGATTGTCAACTTTTTTGTTTATGGCCTTTTGCAAAATTTTTTTGGGGGTATTCGTAAAGTTTAGGGAGGGAGTTACGAAAAAATGAGAAAAAATTTAAAAAACAAGATGGCCGCCGAGTTATTTTGGTTTGAATTTTTTCCATTTTAGAGGTGACTTTGAGGGGTCGCATCGGGGAGGTTTTTCAACTTTTTTTCAATATTCTTTTTGCATTCGCTTGAAAGTATCCTCAATTTTGATATTTTGGAGATATTTATTTTTTTGACAAGATGGCGGACGCGGTGGCGACCATTTTGAAAAATGTACGAAAAATGACATTTTTTGGGTGAATTTTTCTCCAGGTTGGCAACATTTAAGCGGGTCCCTTTGTTCCGGGCGGTTGTGTAACTTGACCCAAAGTTTTGCAGGTTTCATTTTTTTTTTCTTTGTTCATAAATTTTTTTGGACTTTCTATTCAAAAACATGAAAAGTAGAAGGAGCAATATTTTTAATCAAAAATTCACACGTGCATACGTGTCGTGGTTGTCATAATGACATTTGACCATTTTTGTCGATGTCAACTGGCAACACTGGTTGCTGGATTTTTTTTTTCGTTTTACGAAAACCCGAATTGATCTCCCAGAAGGAGTGGTGGGGGGTGAGTACTATGTATACGAGAATTTTTGGTTCACCCCCGGATCTATGGGAAAAATCCGACTTTTCAAAAATCCAAGATGGCGGCCGAGGTGAAATGATCAACTTTTTTTTTTATTATGCAGCTACCCAAGATTGGTGTCGTTTTCGGCTAATGTTGGGAAAAGTGTTACGAAAAATTTGGAAAAATTTGAAAAAACAAGATGGCCGCCGAGATATCTTGGTTTAAAATTTTTCAATTTTCGAGGCTACTTTGCGGGGTCGGATTGCGTTGGGTTTTAAACTTTTTTGCAATTTTTTTGCTTTGTTGCCTTGCATCTATCCTCAATTTTGACGTGTGGGGTATATTTTTTTTTTTCAACAAGATGGCGGACCCCGTGGCGGCCATTTTGTAAAATGATCGAAAAACTTCATTTTTTGAAGGAAAAAATTTTTAGGTTGGCAACATTTGAGGGGGTCACTTTGTATGGGGCGGTTGTGGGTATTGGTCTGAAGTATTGCCAGGTTACGTTAATTTTTTTTTCCTTCATACATTTTTGTGAACTTTCTATTCAAAAATATAAAAAGTAGAAGGAGAAACATTTTTAATCAAAAAATTTCACCAAAAAATTTTAAATGGTCGTCGTAATGACATTTGACTATTTTCATCTAATTTAACTGGCAACACTGGGAGCTAGATTTTTTTTTCCTGTTTTTCCACATTTCGAGTAGCCCAGCCGAAAGTATTGGTGGAGGGTTATAATGATGTATGGAAAAGTTGCTTGACTACTTATGGTCACTATGGGAAAAATCCGACCGTTCGAAAATTCAAGATGGCGGCCGCTCGGCGATAGTCAACTTTTTTATTTATGTGAGCACCTACCCAAAATTGGTGTCATTTTCGAATAATTTTGGGACGACTAACACGATGAAATTAGAAAAAATTTAAAAAACAAGATGGCCGCCGAGATATTTTTCTTTAAAGTTTTGAAATTTTAGAGGTGACTTTGTGGGCTCGCATCGGGGTGGTTATTCAACTTTTTTCTAATATTCTTTTTGGTTTCCCTTGAAAGTGTCCTCAATTTTGATATTTTGGGGATAATTTTTTTTTCAACAAGATGACGGACCCCGTGGCAGCCATTTTGTAAAATGTACGAAAAATTGTATTTTTTGAAGGCAAAAATTAGTAGATTGGCAACACTTGAGGGGGTTGCTTTGTATGGGGCGGTTGTGTAACTTGACCGAAAGTGTTGCCATGTTTGGTTTTTCTTTTCTTCGTTCATACAATTTTTTGGACTTTCCATTCAAAAATATGAAAAGTAGAAGGAAAAACATTTTTAATCAAAATATTTCACCAAAATATTTTAAGTGGTCGTCGTAATGACATTTGACCATTTTCAGCTTAATTAACTGGCAACACTGGAGTCCAGAATTTTTTTCACTTTTCGAGTAGTTTAGCCTAAACTATAGATCAGGAGTATAAGAAATGTATGGGAGATATTTCTTAATTAAATCATTCGTTTTGGGAAAACAATAAAATTTCAGTGTTGCCATACAAAAAATAATAATTTTCATACAAATTTATTCTTGGATTGAATATTTCGCTACTATAATGTATGGGGCATTTGTAGGTACTGATATTTTGTGAATTTTGGTGAAAAAAAATTCAGTGTTGCCATACAAAAAATAATAATTTTCATACAAATGTTTTCTTTTTTCAAATATTTGAGGCTGTTATCGCCTTTTGATGTCATCACAATGTATGGGGCGATTGTAGGTTCCAATAGTCCGTAAATGATGGTGAAAAAATATTTTAGGGTTGCCATACAAAAAATAAAAGTTTTCATATAAATGTATTCTTTTTTCGAATATTTGATGCTGTTGTCTTCATTTGATGTCCTTATAATGTATGGGGCGATTGCAGGTTCCAATAGTTAGTAAGTGACGGTGAAAAAATATTTTAGGAATGCCATACAAAAAATTAAAGTTTTCATACAAAATGTACTTTTTTATGTTATATTTCGGGCTATTTCATCAATCTTATGTCATTACAATATATCAGGAGGTTGTTGGTACTTATAGATCGTACACATCGGAGGAAAAATGTTGCAGTGTTGCCACATAAAAATATTAATTTTCATACAAATGTATTTTGTGTCGAATATTTCAGATTGTTTGTCCATTGAATGTCAATACAATGAGGCGTTTATTAGTATTAAGGGTTACTATAAGTTATCAACTAGCTGACCCAGCAAACTTTGTACCACCCATCAATTTCTCCTTCTCCTCCCTTGCCCGCCCTCTCTCGCTACCTCTCCTCCTCCCTTTCCCTCCCCTCTCCCTACCTCTCCCCCTCTTACCCTTTCCCCCTCCCTCCCTCTCCCGCTACCTCTCCGTCTCCCCCTCCCTCTTCCTCTCTCTCCCTCTCCTTCTCCCTGTTCCTCCCCCTTCTCCTTCCTCTCACTCTCCATCTTCCTCCCTCTCACTCTTCCTCCCTCTCCTTCTCCCTCTTCCTCCCCCTCTCCCTTCCTCTCCCTCTCCATCTTCCTCACCCCCTCCCTCACCCTCTCCCTCTCCCGCCCACTCTCTCTACGTCTACCTCTCGCTTTCTCTTTCCCTCTCCCTCTCTCTCACCCCCTTCCCTCTCCCTCTCTCACACCCCTTCCCTCTCCCACTCCCTCTCCCTCACCCTCTCCCTCTCATATTCTGTTAATCATGCCGAAAAAATAGACATACCAAAAGTAGTAGTTTGATTTCGCAAACATACCCCTGAATCGAAAAATAAATTTCAAAGACCAATATTTTTGAAAAAAAAACATTTATTTATTTTGTCTTTTGCGAAAGAGAAAGGCACGCGCGCTGCTTTAGCAGCGCGCGCCCCACGCGAAAACCTAGTTTAAGATATATAACCGAAACAAGGGTGGGTTAATAATTACGTAGAGTCAATTGATATGATCTCATATTGACTCCAAAATAATAATGTAATTCTTTCTACCCGACTGCCAGGAAGGGTCATTTACTAAATATCTGTACTATACGCAACGTAGTAATGTACAACGTAGTGTAATAATAATTGTGATAGAACTAGTATGTCATAATGAAAACAACGCAAAAGCTACCTTCAGATCCACTTAAGTTATTATTATTATCCCGTAAAGTTGTAAAGAAAACATTGAAAACTATATTCAACACTCCGAAGGAATATTTATATAAAAATATAAATCCAAGTCTGTTTGTCGCAACGTCCACCACGTTGCAATGCTCGCCGGATTCGAGGACAATCAGCTAATGGCAACAGATGATCTCGCCGTGTTTGCACTGCCATCCAGCCGGCAAGCGGCGGTGATCCCCGCACGGCTGCCTCAACTCGATTTGCTTGTGTTTATTCCATTACAATCAGAAGAGTCAATATAGACTGATAACAATTCTACTTACAAATGTTTGTATAATCGACGCTGTCTGTTGATTGTCGTTAGTTATGAATAATTTTACCGATTGGAGCTAAAATAATAATTATGTATTTCCTGAAGAAGGTTCATAGCGCTGATATGGTAAGGGATATGCCGCCAAATCTAGTTATGGTGATAAAATTCTTTAGGAATTAAATTGATTGACATACGAGTTTTCATAATTTAAATAAGATTATCGGAAGCAGGATTCTCGGATTTACAATTAAGCATTTACTAAATCCAATTTTAAGTTATAACGAGATGATACAAATATCTCCGAAAATTCTAAAGTCGTGAGTGTATCTGTACCGCGAGGAGGACAGTAATAAACAACTCGAATATACAAATAAAATTACATCAAATATTTGCGAGGTGTCCTTTATCAAACATCAAACGTGAAGGCAGGAGAGGCGCTGGCGCCGGCGGGCCGAGGGCCGGCCGCGTGGGCAGCACGCATCTAAAGCAAAAAGCCGCTTGCGCTGCGGCATTCCTCCACCAAACCGGTCCCTGCTCAATGGAAGCCGAAGCTAACTTTTATAAACACCAAACACAAGCAACACCAGACCTTAACGACAGCGATCACAAAGCAGAATATTATGCAGCAGAATGAATCAGTACAGCAGATGCGAGAAAATTATAATCATATTACAAGAGCAATACGGAATAAAAAGTTGAATGATGGCACCAACGCAGAATATTAAATGGACGTTAAGCCTCGACGTATGTGCCTCAAGGATATGATTGATAGTTTGATAATGAAAGTGAAACCGGAAAATATTTTTCGAACGAGTCTGTGCTTGACTAGAGATTCATTTCATTTTTTTTGGAAATCTCTTAAACACTCATCGAGGTAAAGATGAAGCCGCGCGTTGGGTACAAATTGAGGATTGGTTTGAAGACAAGAGTTAAAAATTACTGAGCAATTTTAAAGTTACAAAGTTCCACAAAAATGCCAAAAATGTCTATAGTGAAATTCTGGGTTTCACAATTACGTATATTGTTGAAAGATGAAACTTGCTGATACTGAAGAATTCTTAAGTTTGACAAACCCATTCTTCCGGGAAGAAACTTCTCCGGTGGTCCAGCAACTAGTCTTAATGCTAATCACGTTTGGATAACTTTACATGGTATGGTTAATTGCCGTGTTTGTTCCGAAGATTAACGAGGAATTAGAAGGAGAATTAGGAATACCGGTGCTTTTATTTCTGAAAAAATTGCCTACAAATCAAAATAATGTAGGTATTACCTAGTTTAAGTAGACAAAAGCTTCTCTAAATCTTCAGATTTATTTCGAATAACAACTTTTGATGTAGGTAAACTGCAAAAGAAAACATTATCTGATCTGTTTGTTTAAAATTAAATAAGAGGTAGGTAGACTAAACAAGACTTCAATTGGGAAGGTCGAAGCGAGTGTTCGATGACGTCACAAAAGAACGGGCTCGGGCGTAGGTAGAGGGTCTCGCCGTTCCGGGAATCCTAGCCGCGCAGGCCGCGGTGTGCTCAACTCCTGCGCATAATGCCGCCGAGACTTTATCGAACCCGACACCACTGATAGTTGGTATTCCAAATTCCGAAACGTTTTTTATGCCTCTTGAAAAAGCAATTCTGTCAAGAAACTAAGAAATACTTTAAAAATATATATGAAGGTTATTGATTAGAAAGGTATGACGATTAAGTTTCTTATACACATTTCTTAATTAACTATATATTAGATTAGTATTATAAATCACTCCCTTCGTTTCAGGAATTTTGCTTTAGTAGGTATTCACTCCCGAAACTTCCACTCCCGAAATTTTGTAATCTTAATAGGGGTCAGATATGACATTTTCGTTCTTACATAAAAGCAATCAAGGCAGTAAAACTATAATTACTAATCCCATGAAAGAACTTTTATACTAATTATACCCTTTACCTCACGGGAATAACAGATTTTCCAAGATAACAAATAAGTATAATAAATAGTGACCCATAATAAAATATGCCAAGTATGATCAAATCAAAGAGGTATCCACGTGATATTCGCTCAGAAATAAATTAAAATTGGCATAAGTGACATGGATAACAAAGGCTTTTCAAATGTGTAGGTTTTGTCCCATTACTTTAATTATTAATCTTTAATAGTAAGTATACTTATTTTTATATTTTAAAACAGTTCATAGTAAATAAATTCCAATTTCAAACAACTGCGAACACAGCCCGCGCCTGCCAACACCGAACCCAAACAAATACAAGGGAAATATTACAATCGCCGGTTCCGTCGCAAGTACTTTTAAAATTAAAACTTCTCGTTTCTAAGGTTTCAAAACTTTGAGAAACCTAAACGAGACTTGCGTAATTTTATTTTCAGCTTTAATCTAATTCTGACGTTATTGTTTCGTCCGGTCCATTTATGGTTCAGTATGACAATCATAAGGTACTGGACGATTAGTAGCTTGTAAATCGTAATTATAATCATATACGACGTGCTTTGTTATTCCACAATTGGATACATGTATGTATTTCAATATAATAATCGTATTTAAATAGCTGTGGTCACCATTCGATACTCAATAACCGTAGTCAAGTTGTGGTTGAGGTAAAGCTGATGAATGTGTGTGAATGTGTGTGTAATTAACGTACGCTGGCATCGGGAGGACACACATCTCTGGCGGCATGATTAAACTTTGCTCTCAGTTGAGCCTTGTAAGTGTGTATCAGCCTTGCGGGAGTTGGGAGTTGGGAGTTGATAGGACATTCCGTATTAATTAACTAAATAAGTCTGCCAAAGCGAAGGCAGCCTCTGAAACAGACGACGTTGGCGACTTGCAAGTTGTCAGTCGCGTGTCAATAAGACAGCGAGAGACACGGCGGATTTAAGTATGGGGCCGGGGGCGTCGGGCGGCGCCACCCCGGTGTGTGGTTTCCTTTTGATGTCATCTTCGCGCAAACTTTGCTACGGATCGGCTTTGAGATAGAGAGACGGAGAGTGACTAATTTGGCCCAGCATTTGATCTCGGGAACTCCGATGTGGGCGTCTCGCTCGCTCCCGCCTCCCGGCTCGCCGCCGCCGGGAAGCTCTTTGCAAAATTTCGCTTTGATCGCAAAGTTAAATTATATGGGAATTGAGCATTAAATGGATACACATGCGAGGCGAGGAGCACGCGAGCGCCCCGGCCGCCTCCGTTCGGACCGAACGGGTGATATTGTCAAAAATAAATCTCAAGGGAGCCTTTTGACGATTACGACGACTTACATAAATAATGAGCGACGAGTCACTTTCAAAGTTATACATTTGTGAGAGCGGCGCTTGTATTTAACTCCGCCTAATTTGCCGCGAGTACGCAGTACCTTTGAGAGCTTCGTTTTTACTAGTTTACGAAACAGATATTTGCGCCCGCCTTTCCCTTTGATACAGCACTTTGTGGAGCATTTTACACGAGTTTCTTTTGAGGCCATTCAGACGGTGAGTAACGAAAGGCTGTCTTTGATAAACACGTGCGAGGACTCTTCAGTACTTATTAGGGGTGCTCTCTTTGAAAGTGCTTCTTGTGAAATCTATTTGAAACGTTCAAACTCAAAGCCGCTACGATGAAAGCCGCGCTAATTAAACTGTCACTAATATAATTATGTTAAAAAATTGGATCACTGCTTCGCCTTTATCGGAGAGAGCGTAGAATAAATTAAGATTGGCAGTGATTTTCCACTAGGGGCTACGAGAATTTAGCGACGGGAAAGGTTTCGGCGTTTCCGTTCGCAACTTGTAAGCAAGTAGGAGGGAATTCGAGCTATTACTAGGTTATTAATGTAGGTCCCACACGTCCCAGACACAAAGTCAAAGACGACTCCACAAAGTGGCGGCTTTGTGCGCGTCTCGCCGCCGCCGCAGGAAACGCGGTGATTCCACTCCTCGCGACAAACTCTTTGTCTTCCGTCACCTCTCACAATACTTTCTCCATTAATAGACATCCGAATGTGCTCGCGATCACATTCATTAACGCTACTTAGCTCCCAGTACCGACACCGACTGCAGGTCGATATTAAAAGCTCTCGTATCAAATAATGAAAAATGTAATTAATTTACTTTGATTAATTGAATTGGAGTCTGCGTCGAGAATGGCTGAATTTTATTTAAATAACTATCTCTTTGAAGTCTCCCAATGTGTACAATTAACATCAGACGGTACGAACGGTACGTACGATATTACGTGTTAGTGAATTCAGCTATATCGATGACTCGCTCGAGATCAAAGACTTTACGTAAACTTTGATGTTTAATTCTAAAAAGACTTGAGTGATGTCTTTGTCGTGGAAATTCGAGGTATAGGTCGGGTGCTTTAGTTAGAGGGAACTTTGTGCCGGCCTCTTAACACGGCGAAACTTTGCTACAAAGGACGTCGGACGCCGCCAGACGACTGATGAAAAACTAACGAAAGCACTTGCTTAATAAACTGTCTCGTTATGAGATAGATATTAGTACGTTTAAAGTTTCAGCAAAGGAATATCGCTTAGCATTATTTTGTTACTGAACATTACGCATGGTAACAATGTTTTGTGGATAATGGCGACGCAGTGGCCACTGACCACATAACTATCTCACCATCTGGTCGTTTGTCGTTATTACAAAAAAGTTTTTTTAACATTCATTATTATTATGCAAAATGGCTATTTTCCAACGCATACGTACCTTCACTGGCCAGGTTTGTAGAATATTAAATATACTACAAAAAAATTTTTGAAGGAAACGGTAACAAATAATTTTATTTATGGAATAAAACGTAATTTTTTTTCGTAACGTTACGTTGTTTCATGATGTTATATGTGATTGATGTCGATATTATTCAGTAGTACTTATCATTAATTATTATGAGCTTAAAGTATCTAAAAAAATATCAGGTATCTAAACTGTAGTTTTCAAAGTTGAACCACCACAAGAACATTAAAGTTTATAAAATAGTTTTATCATATAGATGCGTGACCTCATCAAATTCCAAATCACTGTCGTTTGGATAAAGTAAAATTATTTTCAGCAATATTCACAAAACAAGCGTAGGTACGCACCAGCGTTATCATTAAAGTGAACACTACAAAAGAAAAAACAATCAAGTCCAATATAATACGGACGCTTTGTAAGAAATAAAATCAAAGGGACACCTACTTCATAAATTGCAATTACACCGGTAGTCCGCCTTAGGAGCGAACAAAAAAATTAGAAGCGGACAGATTACCAACACTAAATTTAATTACAAAGCGAACTCGAACATAACAAATTGAAGAGGATAAACGCGACGAAGTAAAAGAGAAAACACACCCGAAAAAGGAAACTCGTAGCATTGATATAAACGAAATTTAAATTAAGTACAAAGGGAAAGGAGATGAAAAAAATCCTTTCATTGAAAGCTCTCATCCCCGAAGTCAGAGGGCCGGGCGGCTACATCAAAGACACCTCTCCCGTCTGGAGCCTTATCTGCGCGAAACCGAGTTTGGAAATTAGCAGAGCAATCCTTTCCTTGCGACTCAAAGACGCTTGCGCACCCTTTCAGCCGCTTTTAGCATTACGCTTTCATGAGAGGTTTTTGTGTGATACGCGACGGACAGACGGAGGTAATGCGATAATATAGCTAATGATATATTTTATTCAGGTTTTAAAGCGTCCGCTTCTCTTAATTCAAAGGCGGAACGCTAATGTGTCAGGATTATGCGGTGCGGAGTGCTATGTCAATGATTTTTGAAATTCGGCCCACATTTAATGAGATGTAGGTTCACTTATATTACTATAATAATAGCTACTTTATATCTTATACTCGTATCCTCATACGTAAAGCTATCGGTCCTAAATGATGCTATTTGATTTTAATTTCAAAAGTGACGGAGCTGACTTAAATATTTTAAGAAGGTTTTCGTTACTAATATTTTTCTACATGCAAGAGTTTACAGTTCGAGTCTATTGGGGGAATCCAAGAATAGATAAGTCCATACCTATTCCTGTCGATAGAAGTTGCTGGTGTATTAAAAATTTATACATGTTTTTTTATGGAAATATACTGCAAACGAGCTGACGATCTACCTGATGGTAAGTGGCTATCGTCACTCACGGACATCAGCGACACCCAAGGCATTACTAATTCGTTGCTGACCAGGAAAGAGAGAGAAAAAAAAGAAAGAAAGAACTGCAACTCGACCCCACAGCCGGAACCCGACGAGTCGTTTGGCGGCTGACTCAAACGTGAGGGTGGGTAGCCATCTAGACGGACCCCACGGAGAACTAATAATAATAATGATATTAAGAAACTATTAAAATCGGGGCATCCTCACTTTACCGAATTTTTTTTGTTCGAATTTCATTTTACCGAAAAGTCGAATAGGTCGGTCAATAGGACCGACCTCTTTTTTGCTTTATGCATTATTTGACTTATTTTTAGATCATCGAAGTATCATGTGTCATAAGTATTACTTCACCGAACTATCTTTCGCCGATTTACAAGATAACTTTTTGCTATTGGCCGAAGCCTCTTTTGAACTTTTTTCATTTGCCAAATGATTTTTCACCACACCGAAACAACATTTTACGGAATATTATTTGGTCACAAATAAATATATATAATAGCTTGCATAAATAATATAATATGTTACTTGGTAGAATTTTCAATATTAAACTACTTAAAATACTGTCGATTCTAAGTGATCGACAAAGTTAAGCAACAGCGGGCGCGGTCGGTAGTTTGATGGGTGACCGCTAGTGACAAAAAATTCTTGCACGTTTTTGTGCTTCGGAAAGCCGTCGATACCGGTTGTTATAACTGTTGTTAAGCCATGTCGGAGTCCCTCGGGAGACATAAAAACTTCTGGAACTCGGGTTGGTCACTAAACCAATCCGCATTGGAGCAGCATAGTGGAGTATGCTCTAGGCCTCCTCAAGGGCAGAGACCCGTGCTTACTAGGGGGTCAGCAATGGGTTGGAGCCAAGCCAAGTGTCATAAAAAGTCAATATGTTGTGCTACAAAATTTTGTGACAGAAAAGAATCACTGCAAAACCGATTTCGCGCAGTCTTGTCTGCCCTACCCTTACAGTGTAACGTAAACCCGCGTAGGCACGGAGGAGCGAGGCAGCTCGCGAGCTGAGGAGCAGGTGGTGAGTAGTGAGCGTTAAAACCATCTGCAACGATAAGCTAGTGTGAGACCGCCGAAGCCCCGCAGCACCGGAGCCGTGACAATACTTGCTGCATGTTGCATGCTTCTTTACACGTTACGTGCCTGTTTGCATACTGCATGCATGATATTGATGAAATAGTGTGCACAAACTTTCTAGGCGTTTAGTGAAATGAAAATATGGTAATTAAAACAGTAGTACAATGAATTTTCGAAAACCTAATACTTCGAACAAATTTTATTAATTTGTGTGACTTTGGTAAAAAGCTTTTCGATCAAATGAAACGTCGGAGTAACGAAAAAATCGAATTGACAATAGGTCAACTGATACAGGACGTGCTTCGATGAAATAAAAAAAAACGAAACAATAATTTATTGAAAAAGTTTTAGGTGAAATGAAATTCGGTCAAATATTTTTCGACCTTATGATAGATACTCATTAAAATCAATATTACTCATATAATCCCTCCATGAAGTTCTACTACCAGGAGTGAGATTGGGATTAGTATTCTAAGACGCCCCAGTGAGGCTTAAATGGTTATTCATCATTGCTACACGGCACGGGCATGATTTACTCTCATAACGCCATCAAGCCATAGTTCACCACGAGCCAAATTCTGATTGGCAGGTTTCACACACCTGGAGAACTCTTACACCTGCAGGATCCTGACAATGTTTTCCTTCTTCGTAGTAATGATAATGTTATATGTATCTGATTTGTAATTTTTAAGATATAAATTGCGGTAACGAAATATTTTTTAAGTAAAAGCTCTTTCTTAAGGTCCTTAAATTGAATAAGGAATCTTAATAATTAATTGTCTTATAATAAGGGTTATTCTTTCTGGATCCTTATAATTATTGAGGTTATTAAGGGAAACTATAATTTCTAAAACGAACAATTGTACGTGCGCGTTGAAGTCTTTTGTTTCGATCAATAATTAATTATTTCAAAACTCGTATCTGTTACCGACTAGTTTTTAACTATTATAAAATTGTCATCAGTGTTATTAGCGGAATCCCGTTAGCATTAAAAAAGACTAAAACTTGGAATCCAATTACTTTAAATATATGAAAATTTAACTTTTTCTATTTATTTATAAACGAAGTAGAAAAAAAATTTTTTGGGCATTTTTTATAATTTAACCTAATTTAATATTTTAAAAGAAAATTTATAAGATTTTTTAAACAGAAATACCTTTTTTAGATGTAAACTAAAAAAAAAATCTTTATTTTGGCGCACATTTTTATTAGCAGAGGCGTCAAGTTGTCCATCAAAAATAAACTTATACCGCTCATTCATTGGCATATAAGAAAAGCAATACGCATTTATTATTTTAAGAGGTGAATATTGCCTTGGCTATCTGAGCAGGGAAGACGTTACCGTGAGTACCGGTAGGACGAAGTTAGACCTCAGTGACTTATGAGTTATGAAGAAACTATCTCAATTTCTTCGTTTCTTGTCCAATAGACTTCTCCCTGCACCGCTTGGTGATAACAATACTTCGTGTAGGTAAATCTTGCTTCCCAATGCCCACCACAACAATACATGGCTGGATTCAATATCATTTAATCTGGTAACTGATGGAGTTTGATCTAAGCCCATAAATATTATTTTACCTTTCATGTTTATGGATCCGATGTAGGATTTATATCACAATAGTTAATTAAAAACATTCATCTACACATGAAACAAATAAAAAATCTACGGTTGTTGTTAAAAAGTTTAAGTAGCATGCCGAAACAATATAAAATTCTAACATATTTTTAAAGAGCAACATTAAGTGCAAACGATAAAAGGACCATAGAACGTAGTGAATAAATTAAAACAAAAGCGCCATTAAAGTAAAGAACAATATCAGCACCTAATATACAAACAAGCAACACTATCAGGAACAATAGGAAACAACGAACGACCCAAAACAATAGTCTCTAGTAAACATATTTGAAACAAGGACTCTACAAGTCCTTTCAAACAATGCCTGCATACCGTTGATGGATGCCGTCGCTGAGAAGCCGTCAAATATTTCGACGATCATCAAATTAGTCCAAACACTTTTTATTAAATTTATATTTTACTACCTGGTAACTAATGGTAAGTTTACATCCAACTTATTGAAGACAATCCAAGGAAACTATCACTTTAGACACTAACACTCAGTTAAATATTACACCACAACTTTCAAAATCCAAAAACTATGCAATAACTGGATGCACAAAGTTTTAAACACGTTTCGCACTGTTCGATCTGCGTACCGTAGCGCGGGAAACAACTCCGTGGGAACGACGCGACTACCCTCACCGACGGGCGAGAAGCAACTGTCAAAAATCTACAAAAAGCATGCGCGCGTCGCACGTGGTCTTAAAAATGGGCGGAGTTTAACGCTACCGGCCCCGACTATTGGTCGAGCGGGTCCTTTGATCGGCCGCCGACAACTAACTACATCGCTCTTCTCCTTAATCTCGGTAGTAACGTCCTTTTAAAACAGGTAATTTTATTACAAAAATGTGGATACTTTTTATGGTCAGTCGAGCAAGGGCTCCGGCAGATAAAGGGACCCTCGGTCCGGGCCAGATGATATTTTCCACATGCATGAGGAGAGTGACGGCGAATGCAATCCCGATAGCATATTACGCAGTGACGGTCAAAGGATAAAAGCTCGTGTCTGTTTGGGTCAACTAAAACGTTTTTAAAAATGTAATCTCTGTGAAACGAGAGACATCAAAGCAAGCCTTAGATGAAAAAGAAGTAAGGTACATTATATATTTTATGTGTACTTGCTGAATTCTATGAGGATTCCCTTCAAGAGAAGGGTCAAGCAGGAAAACAAAAGGGGGCATTTTAGATTTTTAAAGATAACGTTGTTGTTGTGTTTGCGATGTCACCCAAAATAGTGAAAAGTAGAAGTAACTTCTAATATACAAAATTAAGTTAAGTGAGCCTAGAATGATGCCGTCGCCTTTAAAAATATTTTAAATAAAACCGGGCAAGTGCGTGTCAGGCCACGCGCAATGTAGGGTTCCGAAGTAGTAAGTTTATCGACTATTACTCATTGACTACTTATGCAAACATAACCGTGATAGTTTTCCTTGCAAACTCATAATATTACTTATTTTGACAATTTTTTGACTCGTTCAACTTCAACCGTTTAGCCGGCAGGGGGGGACACTTGACTGTTACTAAAATACATAGGAATACCAAAATTCAGATCTATCGGGGTTATGGGCTAAAAGGAAGTGTATCCCAATGACCTACATATAACACAAGATGACATTGGTACTCGAAACACGTGATAATTATTCCAAATCCGCGGAATAATTTTTCGATGACTCCATCTTTCGCTTCTATACCGAATAAGAGACAGATTTTTTACCGATTTTTTACTATTACATATTAGATGATGCCCGTGGCTTCGCGAACGTGAATATAATTTTTTTTTAAATCCCACGGAAACCTTAAACTTTTCCGGGATAAAAAGTATAGTAAAGTAGCTTATGTTAATCCAGGGTATAAATAACACTATCTCCGTTCTCAACAGCTAAATTGGTTAAGTAGTTGCGGCGTGATTGAGGAACAAACATACAAACATCTTCACAAACTTTCACATTTATAATATTAATAGGATTTCATATATGCAGATACTTTTATCATAGCATACGATTACGATAGATCATGCTGCATGAATATAAGTAGAATCACGTCTGAAGTGCGCCGCGCCGCGCCACCGGCACTAAAATGAACATCGAATGATATTTACTAGTGTGTCATTATGAGAACTGTTCGAAACCTCATAACCGCCGTCGGCTGTGTACCGTCTCATACGAGCCGAGGCTGCAGACGGCTAATAAACCGAACTGCTTTTCGCGAGGGTTTCATTTGACTTAACTAATAAAGGCGTCTGTTCTGTAGTTCTAATGGCCGGTTCCAGGGTGAAAAGTTGTCCCGGGTTTATATTCAGACTATAGTAGAGTTAGAGGTAGTTATGAAAAGACCTCTCTTAATTTATGAAATAACGGATTAAGTTTTAACTTCTAAGTTCTTCTTTAAGTCCACGTGGACACGCGTCATACGCACGCTATCGTCAATTGAGGCAACTTGCATGCATCTTGCGTAGTAAAAGTACGCAAATGAAATATAAAGACTAGTTAAACTCGCTTGGAGAGGGTTCCGTACGTTGATTATGTATTTACCATTATTTTCCTATTTTCGTCATATTATGTTTGAATTCAGTGCAGGCCGCTCCGCCCATTGCAACGCGCGACGCCCCGCGTTTCCGTAAATGAGGCCTTACTCTACGAAGAGCAGACAGACAGCAGACAGATACTCATGTTACAACAATTAAATCACCCTTCAACGTGTAGCTAACAATGAGCACGTGACTAACCAACCGCTACAATGAACAACGGAACCCTAAAAATGGGTTGAATATACAATTTGTAAAATTCCTGATGAAAACGGTAGCAATTTCTTCCGCATTTGGTCAAGATAATTGAGATATTGAGTTGAGAAGCAGTGGTAAAAATGTATCAATAGGTAGGGATTGAGTCCACCTTGGGAACAGGGGAGCAGCGCGGGCGCCGGGTCATGCCACGTCGGCTGTATCATTGCCAGCAGGCCAGCAGCCGAAGGAGGAGAGCAGAGACTCAGTGAGGCGCACACACGCTCGGCCCGCACCCACACGCGGAGCGCCCCACATATAATGTCAAAGGGTGAGCGCGCCGCCTCACAAAGCGTAAGTGCAACCACTAAAAGCCAATCCTAAGTTTTATTGATACACATTGTATTGCGACAAAGTCTCCGTCGGCGGCGGCCCGCCCCACCCCACGCGCCGCACAAAGACAATATCGCGACGTCAAAGGAGCGGCGTCCCGCGCCCGGCCGCCACCCCCCTCCCCCACCCCGCGCCTAGAGGAAATGAAAAATTAAATTGTCAACACATTTAATATCTGCGAAAACGTGCACGGCGTCGCCTTTGAACGCGTCTCCTTTGCGGGGTCGCCGCCGCGCCGCGATGGCTTTGCGTATTAAAATTTTAGTTGTAAAATTGAAATTCTGTTTAAGTTTAATTAGACGTCACGGAGTTCGAAGTTGCATTAGATCAGCGGCGCTAATGAGGCCCGCGGTGAGCACACGTCACAGGTGCGAGGGGCGGGGGGCGCCGCAGAGGGTGGGGGCGGCCGCCTCGCGTTTGATCGGCGCCGCCGCTTTGACAATTATTAAAATTTGCCTCGTACCTCTCGGGTCTCATCTTTTTCCGTCGCCTCGATTACGCCACGGGTTTGTCTCATTAGGGCTTTTGTATGGTATCGCGAGCTCCCCTTTGATGCGAGGCGAAGAGGCGCCGGGCGGGGGGTCCACCTGCAGTTTTATTGTTCCCGCTCGGCCTCGAATTTGCACGCTTCACTTTGAGTTGTCTCTTTGAGATTAGCGAACGCGCTCTCTGCCCTCTGACCACCGAGACGTTAACATGTCGTCGGCCCATGGGGCGCGGAAAGGCATTCCTCGGCCGGGCAGCCAGGCAGCCGGGCAGGATGCACGCCGGGTGAACACGCCTTTGGACGGTTGATGGTTCTCATCCATTACTATAAAGATATAATTGAAACATTCAGTGTGATTCGTCGTGCTGGTAATAATGTATCGAAGCCTGCACGAGAGCGGCGTGTTTGCAATGAAGAGGGCGGCGCGCGATGAACACTCGACACCCCTTTATTACTTTTGTGCCCTTTGTGCGCGCCGTCATCATCGAGCATACGCCTCGAATTAAAACTCTATATAGCGATTTGGCGCCCACGGCGAATTAAAACTCTATAAAGCGATTTGGAGCCCAACGTGGGACGCGATTTGATGCACAATAAAGTTTCGACAGCAAAACTACTGTTTTAACGAGATTCTTGTTTATCGAAAAGTAAATGTAGAATTTTACTCCTCATCCACTGTTTTATGTTATATTGCATTTCGAAATAGGAATGGTCTGATGTAAAGTTTTGTAATAAACAGAGCAGATGTAGCTTATACATCCGCGAGTATGATATACATATTTCATACTTTGCGCCTCACAAAGGAGCGTTGGCAATTCTAGACGAGTTATCACAGGTTCCGTGTAATAAGAGAACAGAATCTTCGCGTTTTTAAATAAAGCTCAGTGAAACAGGGAGTGCAGATAAAAAGGAATTTGCTCCGTTTGTATTAGTAGGTAAAATAAATGTGGCGACATTCGTAGACACACAGAGCCTTTGTGATGGGAAGTCGAGACGAGCGCGCGCCACTGCGCTGTCATTACAGTTGCCGTGTCAGATACAAGTTACAACTAGAACTAGTCGATTATAGAACAGACAGAAAGACTTCCACCGTCCATCACAGATTGGGTTTACCCTACGTTGGGTCAGAAATGTTAAATAACGTGGAAGATTCCCCTCTTATCTCTATAGGGATCCGGTATGGTCTAAAACTCTACATCATCTACCTAATAGGCGGTGACAAAAGATGCACTGAGATACCTATCGCACGATACGACTACTGGAAGACACCAAGCTTCGATGAGGAGCTTAGAAGACGCAAGGATAACATTGCTCAAGGTTCTAAGCGAGCTACACGAGCAGACAAATGTTTGGGTTGGATTGGACGCGGATCCCCAACTATCACATTAATAAGGTTTTGTAGCTAAGTCTGTAATAATGTATTACACTAAACGGTAACTCCTAAATTTAAAACCGGTCAAGTGCGTCTCGGCCACGCTCAATGTAGGGTTACGAAGGCGTAAGTTTATCGTCTATTACTCATTAACTACTTAAACTTCCGCACTGGAGTAGCATGGTGGAGTATGCTCTAGGCCTCCGCAAGAGAAAAGACCCGTGCCCAGTAGTGGGCCATTAATGGGTTGAAGCCAACTACTTAAAGTAACTTAGGCTTGATAGTTTTCCTTGTAAATTCATCATAACCTATTGTTGTGAATTTTTTCAGTAGTCCATTTCCAACCGTTTAGCTGGCAGGGGGAGGGGGACACTTGACTCTAAGCAAAATTGGAATTTTAAAGCCAAATACTTCGTGAACGGGCCCCTGTATTGAAAAACAGTTTAAGCAAACCCATAAGATTTTTGAAGGACCTTTTCAACGATACTTCACACTATGGGGTACGTGATGAAAAAAATTCATCCTCATGTTACCTGTACGGGTGAACAAAAAAATTTTTCAATATTTTATTCTACGATTTTGGAGTTTTAATATGTATATTCATGCCAAATTACAGCTTACTAGCACTAAGAGTCTAGGTTTTAGACAAAGAACCTTATCGTATCTAATTAAACAAAATGTGTTAAATAAGTATTGAAAAATGAAAGCCGCGTGTACGATAACCTTTGCCTCCGGGGCTCCGGCCCCAGCGAGCGGCCGAGCCAAGCCGAGCCGAACTTAACGCGACAAGAGACAGCCCCTTTGTTGCGCCGCACACACTTTCTTTCATCTGCCGACTATAACAGGGCTGTGGTCAAACTAAATATCATCACATAATATATGTACTTAGTAGTATACAGTAAATCTAACCAACTTATCAAATGAAAAAGTTATCAAAGTAAATAAAGGATGGATGGATTGTGTGAAACATGATATTTTATATTATGAAAGATAAGGGAGTTAATGTGGAGATGACGGCAGATAGGGAATTATGATGACAAAACAATTGCGCTGACCCTAAATAAAATTGGGAAATGGGCAGGATGATGAAGAGTAATTCTATCGCAACTAATAATAACGAAATAATTACGCTGACCCTAAATAAAATTGGGAAATGGGAAGGATGATGAAGAGTAATTCTGTCGCAACATTCGCAACTAATAATAACGATTACGTATCATATGAACATAATAAAAGTGAAGAAATGAGTTATTAATGAGTTATAATATGAGCGTATTAATTTCTCTACTTTAGAGGTTTAGTAGAGCGCGGGTTCAGAGGTGTGCAAACCTTTAGCCGTATTGAAATTGCTGCTTAAAATGAACTTTCCTCAAGTGAGGTGAGGTGACATGACAACGTCTCTACGTAGCACATACTACGCAGGGCTGCCAATGATAGAATATTTTTTGTTACTAACTCTTGTTCGCACTGTTTGCAACCTGTTGTTAGATGCAAAGAAATATCTAATACATCTTTTGAAAAAGAATAGCAAGGTAGAAGGTAATTGTAATGTTTATATGGTTGTAGAATGTTAGTCAGTACGTATCTCATTTGACCACATTGATGTTATTAGTTGTAGTTGTGAAAACTGGATTACGAGTAAAAGGTTCAATAAATAGTCATAGACGCTAAGAAAAATCCAAAGGAATTAATACACGTACGTCAAAATCAATAGAGTCTGTTATATCAGATCTGATAGTAAGAAGTAATTAAATATTTGATAAGTTGATGAGGTTCTTTTGGATTGCTGGCCGCCGGATTAAATTACGCAAAACTGTCCTTAGACAAGTGATTATAACTATTTTATCTAACGTGAACAATTGATTGAAGAAACTAAAAAAAATTACAAAAAGAAAAATAAGATCCTCAATACCAACTCGAAAACTTTCCGTTACTAACGAGGGTCTTCAAGAAAATACTAAAATGTAATATTTTCGTTTAAGATATTTTTTGTATATACTAATTAATTACCTATTTATTAATCCATATAACGTTTTCAGGCAATATTCATTATCAAAATTAAATTTAAAACCTGATAAGAGTGACTGATAGATTCAATAGTTAAAGAAAACCGATAAATTGAATAAATGAAACTGATAATATGAAAATCTTATACATAAACGAATTGCAATGAAAACAAGGACCAGGAAAACATGTTCAAACATCTTTAAACTACATTCAAGTCATGATTATTTTATTTGTTCCCGCAAACATTTTAACACAAAAATATATCAAAGTCGACAGCCCTGCGCGCCATGCACTTTCACACCTTTGATGTGAAGTGTAACGTCCAGACGATGATGCTTCTTTATTACCAACTTGTTCGCACCTCGCTAACTATACCTATTATTAAGTCGCGAACGAGCTGTGCAATTTACAGACTTATCTCTAGCTTTTAAACATAGATAACTATACGTGCTACAGACTAGCACTAAGTTGTTGTATGGCTGATAGTCTTGTTTATACATTATGGTTTAATAGCCAGTGATCGACCAACTCTTTTAGTGCTTAGTGTTTAAGATAAAAATGCGGTAACAAGTCGCACCATTAGTTCAGAATGATGAGGTTTTTATCAGATTGGATTCGTGGAGAACCTCTACAGTCCGATTCTCACGATCTTTTTTGCCACGTACTTGCAAGCTGTGGAATGAGCTTCGTGCTTCAAAAAAGAGTTCTCCTTCAGGGCCGATTCCTCTGTTACTGCTCATATCCGTAGGCGACGGTGACCACTTACCATCAGGTGGCCCGTCTGCTTTTTCGTCAGCCCTTCAGGCTAAAAAACCTACCTACTACCTATAGGTGACCAAGACCAGGGATACCTTACTGTATACAAATTTTTTCGCGCTTCGTGTTTCATAGGGCGCGTGCAGTCGTTGGGTCTGTTTAAACGTGTAGCGTTGGAAGTATTCATAAAGAATCACATCTGAAATTCTTCTTCGCCCACTAACTTTTCCATCAATCCTCGCTGACACGTAGTAGAGAAGGTACACTCAGATCTAGGCTAACAGTCAGCGCTAATACTTCATTAGAGAGGCTTGTACTTTGTAGTAAAAAAAACTGGCAGCCAAGAGCTTTGGGACCACAATTCCATGTTTGCAATCAGAATGAGAAAACACATCAGAGAGTACGAGTTCTACTCCCATTTTATCAGGTGACGGTAGCAATGCTGCAATAGTTCATGTCACTGTACCGTGTACGTATTTGGCTGTTAATGAGAGTGGTATGGTATAGTCGCGGTAGATTTTAAACCATTCAATTTATTAACTTTAGACTTCTCATCATCATCTAGAGCTTCAGGGACTATTGCGTCTGATTTCAATGATTTATTTGTATTCTGTTCTGAGATTATTTTCACCCTTACTTCGATTCGTGCAATTTTTACCAAGACGCAGAGGTTAATTTTAACGAAGCCATAAAAAAATTGAATTCGTAAAAATAACGATTTTAATATTTAACTTTAATTTGTCTGATGCCGGTGCTCAATAAAACATGTGATGTAGGTTAAAAAGTCAAGAGTTCAGAATGATGAGGTTCTTATCGACCGCGACGTCATAGATACATGTCAGGTGCCTTTCATTTTAATTCAGTATATTTTTCACATGCGACTTTGATTTGAGAAAGAAGTGTCGTTAAAAATATGGTTTTAATTTAAACTTATGCCAAGACTATGTGTCATTTTTAATTTAACAAGTTTTATAGAACTGTACCCTCGTGCCCACTGATGGCCTTAAGTTAAGCCTTACATAATCAGGTTAGCCCACGTTATACATATGAATTTATTTATATGCAAACTATAGGAAAAAGTCACCGACCTTTGAGAGATCATTGTAAAACTCTCGATGCCGTCGACTTTATTCACCTGAGTTAATTCACCCCGGTGTCTTAAAGTCTACTTTTAGTGTACTTTATTCAACTATGCACCCAGGTGATTTAAATCTACTGGCCGCAGGTGAATTAAGTATACCTACTAAATAGGTAGACCTAAATTCACCTAGGTTATTAAGTCAAGCTACACACGAGCCTACTGCCGAGGTGTATTAGTAAACTTAATTCACCTTATTAAAAAAATCTCAGGTGTTCACAACAAATAACAATGTTTTACTTGTAGGAATTGCGGACAGCTAGTGCAGAAATTCTCTAAATGTTTTCTACGTAGCTATAACTATCTATGCTGTATTAAAATGGCTTTTACTATCATCACGTAATGGTAATACAATGAATCCAATAGTTTGAGCGTAATGCAACAAAACAATTTAGTAAGCATGTCGGCACGGCACATAGCAGATAGCATGCGAATTCACTCCGATTTCATATTACCATACTATAACAGTATATCAGCACAATAAAATGTCGTATTTCCGTATGCCGTATGGTAGGCTGAAATGAAGACGCCGCGAGTCAGATTGAAATAGTAATTTGGGCGGGATTCGCTGCATTCGCGACGCTAAGCAAATTCACTGCGACCGCGATCGCGCCAATATAACTGAGTGAAGCCGAAAAACTGGGCAAGTGCGTGTCAGGCCACGCGCAATGTAGGGTTCCGAAGTACATAGTAAGTTTATCGACTATTACTACTCATTAACTACTTAAGCTAACATAGCTGTGATAGTTTTCCTTGTAAATTCATCATATTATTATAAACTATTTTTGAGAATTTTTTCACTTCTCCAACTCCAACAGTTTAGCCGGCAGGAGGGGGACACTTTAACCAAAATTAGCCATTTAAAGCCAAATATTTCGCAAACGAACCGTGAATACAAAAATGATCTTAGTAAACCCATAATATTTTTGAAAGACCTTTTCAACGATACCCCACACTACAGGGTACGCAACGAATAAAAAATTCATATATTATTATTATAAACTAAAATCAAGCGAGTCCTTGCGTGTCAAATTTAAACAAATAGGTATACTTACAGTAGCTTCCCAATATATTTATAATAATTTAGTGTTTATACGGAATAACATAACTGCATATAAACAAAATTGTGATTTTTCAAATCGTCAAACAAGAAGGATGCATCAATTGGCTACCACATTGTACCGTCTTTCTAAAGTGCAACGTTCTTTTATGGGACTAGGTATAAAATTTTATAATAAAGTCCCAAAACAAATACGTGACTTACCAGTGGAATCTTTTAAGAAACGTGTAAAGGCTCAGCTCTTAGGCAAGGGCTACTATAGCATAAATGAATATTTAAATGACAAGGATGCTTGGAAATGACTAGCTAGGCAACCAGTTCTGCACAGGTTAGAGAATACCTATTTTTGTAATAGATATAAGTTTTATTTTTAAAAGATGTGCTGATGAGTTTCTTTACGGCTTTTCTTCTCCTCCATGACAAAGCACCTTTCCGAAAAGCTGGTAGATTAAAAAAAATGACGTGCATAAGAGTATCAGTGATACCTACATGAATAAAAGATTATTTCATTTCATTTCATTTCATTTCATTTCATTTCATTTCATTTCATTCTCACGATACCTGTAGAAGGTACCCTGAAAAAAATATTTTTCAATATTTTATTCTACGATTTTGGAGCTTTAATAAATATGCATATCCATGCCAAATTACAGTTTCCTGCAACTAAGGGTGTCGGCGCTATGCCTCGCACAGACGGAAGGAAGGACATGACGAAACTATCAGGGTTCCGATTTTACTTCGGAACCCTAAAAAGACGCAGCTCGATAGCTTTATAACCAAACATATTGGTAGCAATAAGCACACAATACACCAGTTTCTGCCTCGCCGCGGGCGGAGTATTTTCAAGCGATGCATTTAACAAATTTTCATCTTCAACAACTACGAATATGTTTTGCTTGCGTGTTGCAAGCAGATAAACCCTCTGAGATTATGAGTCATTTTCACAAATACCTTATTACATATAATAAACATATACCAACTACCTAATGCATACGTGATTTATTCTGTATTTTAAAGTATAAGATTTTTCCTTCACATCCAACGCAATAAGCATATACCTACTTTCGAATCATCGCATTGTAACATTACCTATATCAACAACGTCTTCAACAAATCTAATATAATAATAATAATAATAATATTTTTATTTCAGACAATACAGTCCATATGTTTGGTTAGTATACAATAAATATTCTTAAAAACTATGTTAGTAAAACAACACAACGAAGAACAGCACATGGGTTAGTATTATAGCTTAGCCTATGTTAGTTTAAAAAGATAAGAAAAAAACAAACACAAAAAAAAAACCTAGTAACTATGTACACAAACGCCTATTGGCGAGCGTGTGTGCACCATTCCAGCGGCCCCAGAGAGGGCTGTCTAATTTATACGCCAATGTGCTGAGGAGGGTGTTAGAGCTCTCCACCACCCGGCTCATCATCGACGCCACACGCTTGCGGATGATCGCATAGAAGTCGTCTATCCGAGCCTCCGCAAACATGGCGGATGCACTACAGTACCGCGGCTTGCCCAGCACCGCCCTCAGCACATTGTTGTACTGTACGCGAAGGGTTCTGAAGGTCCGCTGCCTACAGTCCACCCACAGACTGCACGTGTAAAATGTCTGACAGTATGCTCTAAAGAGCGACAACTTTACCTGCTTATTACATCGTGCAAATCTGCGGGCCAACATGTTGCCTCGGACCGACATCGCCCGCCTCTCTCTCTCTACGTCACCGTCGTCCTCGAGGCACTCGTTAACTATGTGTCCGAGGTACCTGAACTCAGCCACCTGTCTCAGGGGGGATCCACACAGCGTAAAAATGGGTTTATAGTAGGAAGGTTTGTTCTTCCCCCTGAAAACAAGGATCTCGCTCTTTTTCGCGTTGTAGCTGAGTCCATTTACCCCAGCATACTCCTCACATATTTTCAATAGTTTTCGGAGGCCACTGACTGAGGGACTCAGCAGGACCATATCATCAGCGTAACTGATATTGTTTATAAAAACTCCATCAATCGAGCATCCGACACCTGCCCTACTGAGTCTCTCTATCAGCTGGTTGACGTAGAGGTTGAAAAGCCTCGGTGACGTCAGCCCTCCCTGCCTTACTCCACAATTCAGCTTGTAGGGGTCACTCATTGCATCTCCCCACCTCACTACATTTAATTGATTGCCATACCAGTACTGAAGCAATGATAACAGTTCTGGCCTTAAGTTGGTCTCGGTTCTAAGCTTGTGCCATAGAACTTTATATGACACCAGGTCAAATGCTTTGGACAGATCCAAAAAACACGCATATACCGGAGTTCTTCTGTCCGTGTAGTAACGGACAGTCTGCTTGAGACACAATATTGCGCTTTCAGTTGACAACTCGGGCTTAAAGCCGAATTGCGCGTCATGGATCTTCATGGATTTATTTAATTGCGTATCAAGCAAACTGTCCAACACCTTGGCTATGATCGTCGCAAGAGATATGGGTCTGTAATTGGATCTGTCCGCTGCATCACCTGTCTTGTTTTTCAGCAGTGGTACAACCACTGTCTTCATCATTGCTTCCGGCAGATAACTATGATCAATACTGATATTGTAGAGCATGGCTAGGACCCCGGACAGGTGCACCCCAGCATACCGTAGATGCTCGACACTCAGACCATCGTGTCCAGGAGATCTACCACGCTTCATACGCTTTACAGCACTACTCACCTCACATTCTGAGAAGCGCACCCGATCCTCTCGTACATCCACGATGTCCCGAGTTACATCCTCTAATTGATAAGATGTACTCAGTGGCTCCACTTTGAGATGAGACTTAAACATATTAGCTATGTTCTGGCATCCACTTACCCAATGCCAATACCTGATAGAAGATTAGATTTGACCGCGAAACAATTCTTCAAATTGAACCGCTACTCGGCAGGCGCGACTATATTTTTCAATTCACCGGCTGGCGGCGGCAGGCAGATGTTTCTCGCGGATTGAATAGTCAATGCGATAAATTCGGTTTGCGGCAGACGGCTCGACGCGACGGCTCACGGCTCACGGCTCAGCTCTCGATACCTCGCCTACAATCTACATAATGCACGAGGCGACTCGCTGGGTAGCCGATCGAGCGCCCTAAATCACATCGTTGCCAATCTTACGCCATCTCGCCATCCCGCCGTCGACATTTAAAGATGAATGCACTGCGGAGCAATTCCACGCGAAATTGGCATAAAATATCAGATCATCTGTAAACTCAGCCAAATGGAACCGGTAAACTTATTATCGAAGTCTCAGGCACATGTTCGACGAATGAAGCTAAAACGTTTTGACAATTTAGATAGACAATTTGTTTTATTAAATAAAATTCTATTCTTATATAAAATAAAGGGCACTCATATATAAATTTTTGTAGATGAAACTGTATTTAAATTAAAAACCAGAGTTTTAATTAAAATAGGTACATACTAAATATTTACGGGCAATAACTTTTCACTCTATGGCTATGAAGCCTGTTGGGTTCTTTCTCTACTATCGTAAAGGACCGACTGGATTTGCTACTGGAAAAAGCTTGATCTTTCCGGAATACCATCTTTCCGGACTACCTAAGTTAAAACTATCGTGTGATAGCATCTAAAATTGAGAATTGGAGTATCGCATGTCCACATCCTAGCCCATAGGCCTTGTCATTCATGACGACATGACGACCCTTGTGGCTCAGTGGACCACAAATGTATTGATCCGGCTGTCACTTATCGGTATAATCAATCAGTCGGTGCAAGCCTCAGGCTGTTAACTAAACACAAACACGTGATGCCAACCAAACTGATACAACTTCCTCGAGACTGCGTGGGCGGTCGCAGTGGTCAATACATGAACACAATCATCAAATGCTTATAAACTTGGATATGTCTCCTCTATTGGCTCTATTACACGGATCATTGCCTAAAATCCTAAATAGATTTTTTGTTAAATGTTATCTATACTAATAATAAAGAGGAAAGATTTGATTGTTTGCATTGAATAGGCTCCGAAACTACTGAACCGATTTGAAAAATTCTTACACTGTTGGAAAGCTACACTATCTCCGAGTAACATAGGCTATAATATATTTTCAAAAAAAAATTAGGGATCCTTAATAAAACTCCAATAATGTAACCCAAGGTGTAAAAAATAAAGAAATCCGAAGCAAAGCGAGGGCGGTTACTCGTTTGCAATATATATGCCTTAATAACGATATGGAAAAAAAACAATTTTCAAAATTGTTTGTTTATACTATATGTTTAAATTTTGTCTGTCGTATAACGCGTCTCTAAACAGATTAAGATTTATGATATTTTTACTGTGAACTTAATTTTATTTGAGCACTCATCATTTTATTTAATGTTATTATGCGAATTTAAAAAAAGTATAAAAAATGTTCCTAATTCATTGAACTTAATAAAGCTCCATAATATAATAAAGTCCATTTACAATACATTTGTACAATATAAATAAATATAATAAATTAGTTATAACAATAAAATTACAAGTCACATTCACAAAGCGAACACGGCGCACGAGAAAACTTTTTAATACATCCCCAATTTCCAATTTCCATCAAATAACCTGTGATAACGGAGTCGGAGTATGGTTTTTGTCAATACAAAGGTAATATAATATGCAGGTAATTTGGTGATGGAAGTCATATGTAAAGAGGAACTTAACACCATCCGCTCGCGTCACCCCTCACTTCATACTTCATAGGCGAGCGAATCAAAAGGCTCACTTAACCTTAGCGAAACTCAATAACTTTCACTTTAAATAATAAATTCTCCTTTGAACCAGCCCGAACACAAATGCTGGCAGGGCTGTCTACTTCATCTAATTACACTGTTTGTTACCGGTAATATTTATTTATTAATAACAATTTTATTGTTCTCGCGTCTCTGCTTTTGTATCGGTAAATTTAATTTAAACGTTGATAATATTGAATTATTGGAATATGAAGCACAATGCATTGTTTTCAATTATAATGTTCTTTGATGTTCAAGTGAATACCAACATTTTAATATTGAAGTCACATATCGCAATAATTTCAATAGGAACGAATAATTAATTGTCATGGTATATTTTAAATTTTGCTTGCATAGATGAACTCTGGCACGGTTCAAAGGCTTTTCAAACTAGTGGATATCCAGCGTGTTTCACTACGTTAAAAAATTTTCTGATGACAATGACAGGTCAGTATTGACAGTCTGTAATATGCGCCATCATCAAATATATTATCTTCAAATGTTTGTATGGGAAAGGTGGAAAATCGACTTTATCAATGGACCGAATGTGCCTAATACATTTAGTGGTCTCAAAACACCTTTGGATTATTGTTTTTCAAATGAAACTATTTTGAGACATCGGTTGGATGGTTTCAAAGTCTATAAAGGACATCCTTACAAACATTATTTGTGTTTCATATATATACAGGGTGTCCCGAAACTCTATGACACAAGGTTCGGTAAAATGTTAGGGTATTGTGTTCACAAAACCAATTTGGCAGGGTTTTCTTTTTTAGTATTATATAATCCTAAGTAACTGGGCTATTGATTGTATTAAAAATAAACTTGACAAGTGCGAGTTAAACTCGCTCGTAAATGGTTCCGTACGTTGATTATGTATTTACCGTTATTTTTCTATTTTATTTATTTTTGCCGTTTTTTTAAGACTTCTCATATGTTTTCCTGTAATATTTAAGTAAAGAACTATTATCTGCTAAGTTGTATTTCAGTCAAGTAAATTTTTGTGTAGTTTTATCATTGTGATTAGATTAGGAGAGCTAAGGATAGCCCCGTTCGTAAGCAGATAGTGTTCTTACATCATGACCAGCGAAAACATGATTGAATAAAAACATACAAACAGACTTCTGCTCATAAATGTATAAACACTAATTGGTAGCCCTGATGCGTGAAAATTGGCGTTGTTCGAGAGCCGACGGAAGCTTCGGAATACAAAGAATTGATTGTGAATAAGGCTTCCAATACGTACTTACGTAATTACGCAAATACGTAATTACGGACAGATTTTAAGAGTCCCACAAATACGTAATTGAAGAGTTCAAATCCGTAATTACGGATAATAACGCAACGGATAATAAATAAACGTATAATAACGCAAGTACATAGATAGGATATTATTAATTTAAAGAAAGAAGTTTAAGATGATTTAAAACAATTTTAACAATTTTCATGCTGTAAAATTATAAAATGTGGTATGTCATTTGAAAGGTAATTTTATTGGATTTCAAATGCTAGTAAAAAAAATAATTTTATTTTATATTTCCTACTTAAATTTTAGGAATTAGTGCAACAGGTCGAAATTGTGGACATCTAAACGAATAGAATAAAACGAAAAGATCTTAAAATTTTATTTCCAATTTTATTTTCTTCCCCCTCAATATTTTGTATTAATGACTCTAATGACCCCCTGGCTCTAATGACTGCTCGTAATCGGTTTGTCATCGACCGGATGAGTTTCCTGATGGAATCTTGTGAGATTTCCTGCCACTCTTCGACTAAAGCAGTTATTAGGTCCTCAATCGACGCTGGAGCTTGCCATCTTCCTCGTACCTACCTTTTCAACTCATCCCACAAAATTTCAATTGGATTCAAGTCAGGGCTACGGGCTGGACAGTCTAGTGTGGGAATCCCGACTTCTTTCAGGTACTGTCTTGTATCTGCAGTGGTGTGGCAGCGGACATTATCGTGCATTAACAGCATATCCTGCCCAATAAAACCAGCGTAGGGAAGCACATAGTCTAGCAGAATGTTGTTGATGTATCTTTCTGCGGTTAGCCCTCCTCCCCGACCTCCACCGGGTACGAATACCGGGTTCGATAGAAATCCCTGCCCACATCATACAGGACCCACCCCCGTATGCCACGGTTTTCGCAGAACAGCATTGTGCAAATCGCTCCCCCGGTCTCCTGTAAACTCTTCTTCGACGGTCGCTACCATGCAGACACATTCTAGTTTCGTCCGAGAACAAGACTCGGCTCCATTGCTCGATACCCTAGTCTAAGTGATCGCGGGCAAATTGAAGCCGGGCTTGTCTGAGCCGCTGCTGGACATCAACGCCGGTCAGGTATCGATTCCGGAGTGAAGTGGAGACAATAAAACGGTCATTTCTCACAGAAGTGTATCGCTGACGGCCAGAACCTGGTCTCCGCACTAAGTTTCCAGTTTCCCTGAAACTCTGGTATACTTTTGAGACACATGACTGACTCAGATGAAGCTGATGAGCGATAGTACGCTGAGACAACCCATGCTGGATTAGAATGACGATTTGAGCGGCTTCTGCAGGTGTGGTTTCTATTTTTTACTTTCTGTGTTCCCAGTGGCGTGAATTATTGGACTGATGACAATTTTTTCACCCATGGCCCTTTTTATAGGGTTTCAGGACTTGCAAATCATATTTTGTTTTATTTTAAAAATTAATGAGTTTTGTTTTTACGTACCATGATATAAGCTGACTAAGATTTGGTTATTATATCAAAAGAGGATGAAAGCCAGTACAATTACCTTTCAAATTATATACTACATTCTACAATTTCATTGAATGAAAATTGTTAAAATTGTTTTGAACAATCCCCGTTTAGGTGATTCCAGTATAAAGCTCGCAAGTGTAGATACACTAACTGCATAAATAACTTTGTAATACCATATAAATATATAGGATAATAAAGTTACATTTGCAGTGAATGAATCAGTGTATATGTATAATATAATGGAATAATAGGTGTAGATAAGTACCTAGATATAATTATGTTCAAAGGTAACTTATAAAACGGTCAACGGAATAAAAAAGCAAGAATGGGAGGAGATATCTTATGAAGTTTTACCAAAATCCCGCAAAATATTAAGTAGACTAAATTGCCCGAAATTGTTAGTATTCAAGAATTAGAAGGTACTGGAAGGGAAAAAAGTAGGACTAACTACAAAAAGAAATGAGATGCAATCAAAAACAGAACTTGTAAAAAAAAAACAATTCTTGCAACTCAGTTCTACCGTAAAAATTTGTGAGATCCATGCAATACCAAGTTGGTTAATTTATTCAATCCCTACTTAAGGGTCCTTCTGTCTTAAGTTATTACATAATTAGCTAACCTAACAACATCTTACAGTGACCATATCAATGTTAAAAATATTTTATGTTCTAAATAAATAGATTGACTTGGCCATCATACATGGATCTCACAAATTTTTACGGTAGAAGAACTGAGTTGCGAGACTTGATATTTTTTTACAAGTTATGTTTTTGATGGCATCATATTATCAAGAACAAAAATTAAATAAATAAAACTTTGAGCCTATTCGTACGTAATTGATTTTAGATCTGGAGTTTAATTTTAAAATTATTATCTTCTGTAGTTTCTTGTTAATATAATAGGTAAATGTGAACATTTGAAGATATTTGATTTTTTATTTCTATTCCTTCCTAAAATACAATGTATTTTATACGCAAAAAAATTGCGCCCTAAAAACAAATCAGTTACGTAATTACGTAATTACGTATTTAGAGCAGCGAAATGCGTATCTAAATACGTAATTGGAAAATCCGTATTTTTGGAAGCCTTAATTGTGAACCATAGACAAAGGCTCATCGCGCTTTATTAATTCCGACTTTTTATCCAATACTAGTCAAGTGCCCGACTTTTTTATGAGCTGGGCATATTCCCAGTTTTTTTTAATTTAAAGAAAACTAGCAATATTCTTCTTTGGTCGCATTCTTGACTTGAAGCACTTGCTTTGTCTTCAAAGGGGTGCAGTAACTGATTAAAATTTTTATTCGAGCGCACCAAGCAGAAGCTGGTTATTTATTTAGGTATTAACGAATCTTCTGCTTCTACTATTTGCCAGCTGCAACTTTAAAACAATCCCTTATTCACGTTCGACTGCAAAAAAGATTTTCGATTTGGTAATATTTTTGTTGATATTGATGCATTTATTTTATTTCCACAAGCGTTAATTAAACCGTTCATATTCGACTGGGCATCTCCCATGGCCCAGGTTAAGATTTCTTAATATACGGTAGGTATATATACCGATGTTGGCGCATGAGCTGCTCTCATCGACAATATATTTATTATCATTATCATTTTCGTAGGATAATTCGAACACTTCAGATAGGTTTTGGTGTCCATACTTCTAGAGCCCAAGCACACCTTCCCTTCTCGTGAGCCTCGGTTATGCCTTTGGTGTTACCATCTCGTGGCTGGCTAGTCTGCATATTTATCGGCTTTTCACATGAGAAAACTTTTTCTTTGTAAGAATCAGTAAATTAATACAAAAATAAATGGATCGCGATAGGAACCGAGGCAACCTTTAGTCGTGTTAGTGCTTCAACAAGTTGGGTTAACCATCGATGGTGGAAGTTAAACAACAGTGCGGTTAATGGAGTTGAACGGTTAATTTGTGCGGCAGGTCGCAGGCCGGCTAGGTTTGTTCATAATTAGTTTAATATCCGAGCGGCACTCGGCGATGGCGCGCGCGGTCCGCGATCGAATTAACTAAAATTGCATTGTCAACGGGAAATGCGGCGCATAAACTTACGCTAGTTGTTACGTCATAATAGTCGGCTTGGCACACAAACCAACTCGGACACGATACGGCATCGCCACGACATAACGACCTGGCTATGGCTAGGTAAAGCCACGTCGGTGGTTTTGGAGCTTTCAATTCAAAGGCTTCACGACGCTTAACTGATCTGATCACGAATTCAGTCATTTGTCGTTTATTGAATTATTAAAAATTAAATTATAAATTAATTAATTTATAAATTAAACAGTTATATCAATTATATTTAGCACAGCAGATCAGCTAAAATCCTTGCTATAAGTTTTCTCTTAATAAAATTCACGTGGATACTCCACGGTGACCGCGCAGAGTTGACTCTCCACGAAGAAACTTGACTTCGCAGTAGTGGTCACAGCTGCAGTATTTTCGTCTCCTTAAGACTAGTCCATTTCTCAAAAAGCGACGAGACGTCGAAAAACTATAACAGTAATCGATTGCAGCCACAAATGGAAGGCACGAGTCGTTTGAGGCGCGCCTCATTCTGATCTCCCGGCAAACAAAGCTCGAGCTTCAAAGGCGCCGTGTAAAAAGGAATCCAGTGATAGAGGCAGTCAACAATGGGCCCGATAAGGCGCGGCGACCCAATATATGAGAGATAGCGGTCTCTATAATAGTTACTCGTTTGACATAATCCTTTATATGTACTTATACATATAGGTATGTAATCCTTTGTACTTTGATTAGTGATTGCTTCTGTAAGACTACATCGATCAATGTACAACTGCTATACAAAATATATTCACATGGTCGATATTTATTTATTTATTTATTTATTTATAGGATCATCCACAAAATTACAAAAACCAGCAGTGATTACAGATCTAAGTCTTAAAATTTGTCTATTTGTAATTTTAATTACGGATGAACACAGCATGCATATTTAGTTTTTTTTTTTTTTAATTTATTTTACACACAATTACAAATTTTTATTCCTGCAAGAGTCGGACCTTGCAAACCTCACAGGGTTTATGTATGCCCGACGAGTCGTTCAAATACAATGTACCATTTTACTTTACAATTTAACTTATTTTAAATATATAACTTATATTAGATACATAGGCAATCATTGTGTAATTAGGTAATAGGTTTTTAGTTTGTTATTACATCTTTCATTGTTAGTGTACATAGTTTTTAAGGTATCAGGTAACTCATTTAAGTAATTTGGAATAATACATTTTAACATTCTACTTCCATATCTGTTGACACATTGAGGTACTATGTACTTTTCTAGTCTCGGTAATGTTCTCAGTTTCTCATGTCTTATTTTTAAGTTTAATAAATCAGGTCTATGATTTTCAGTGAGAATTAAAAATTGCATAATAATTGCATAATTGCAAAATGCATTATATATTCAGGGGAAAATCTTCCAAAAACCTACATATTGGGGGTAACGCGGGATTTCTACTCACTACCCCCTCGGCAGTCATCTGGCGCATTTGGTGAGGCTATGGGAATCAGAGATCTGTCAGCGTCATTTTCAAACAGGTAGGTAGGTACTAGGTCGTCTATTGACGTATTGCAGTTTTCACGAAAACCTATTTTAAGCTATCAGTCCAAGCGTAGGTGTAATGCTGTGCCGGCGAGCGTCAATACAGGTAAGCTTTATAAAGCCTGAGCATCAAAGGCTGTCTTTAAATAAAACTGAACAATGCGTTTGATAAACATCACCTACACATGAGTATTATCGAACATTACTACAAGGCTTTTGCGCTGGAAAACTTTGTGTTACGACATCAGTTAGTTCTTCGTTCTACCATAAGTTTGATTATCTTAGTTCAATTCTAGTAAACTATTAGGAATTGATTGAGTGTAGACGTGAAACGTGAACCTATTGGAACGTTCCTTATCGCGCGTTGTGAAAGGAGGCTAGACGGAAAATTTCGACACTTTTTGATTTTGCGAATGACGACACTTTTTTTGAAGTGATTCAGAGAGTTTTACAGTACAGCGCCATCTCTATAAAACTCATGGCGCTGTACTGTATGCTCTGTATAATGTATACATGGCGCTAGCGTGATTCAGAAAGTTGTACAGAGATGGCGTTGTACAACAAAACTTAAATCGAAAGGAACTTCGTTCCATCCGGGTGTCCCTTGACACCTATCATGTTTTTTTATCACAGACAGGTTAGCAAGTCGCGACGCGGGAGTAAGCCCATCTAGACCAACTAGAATTTAGCCTGGCATTTACAATGTTTTGTTTGGATTTTTTTAAATAAAAAACAATCGAAACACAAATAGCCATGCCATCAGGCATTAAGTTTGCCTTTTGTTCATCCTTTTTTATAAGGTGACATAAATTTTAAATAAATAAATAAATAATAAATATATCCAATGAAAATTCTTCAAAAATTATAGAACGCCATAATAATATCAGTGCTTGACATTGAGATCATGACCAGAAAATTCCGATTTCAGTAATATTTGGAGAGTTTCAGTATGATACTGAATATATCACAAAATAAATTTTAATGTGATGCAAAGGTGTGTATATCTTATTTTAGAACATGTTAAAAATTGTGTTAGAATTATTCCTTCCAGCCAAAAAAATATTCTGAACATAAAATAAAAAACATCATCCATTAAAATAGAATAGGCATTTATTAAGTTAGTGCGCTCACCATCTTAGACTTCATCGCCACTTACCATCAGGTGGGATCGTTGTCAAGCATTAACTTATTTCATGTAAAAAAAACGGTTGCAAGTTCCATCCTGCTGCAACCTTTGAAGTTCCAATCAAATGTATCTATCTTTCACACGATCCTTGCTCTCCGTTTCAGAAGACAATGACTGTCCTTGAAGCAAGTGCTATTAGAAAACACGACACCTTATTATCGCCACCATCGCCGCTCTCCAGTCTCTTTGAGGCGCAGATGCCTTGACAGTGATAAATGTCGTGCTCTTTGATCTAGCTTTGCTGCGTACACGTTAACTATTTTATTGGCAAAAAAATGAAGACGCGATAAAACAACTGCATAATAACTGAACTAAACATTGGCTAGTTTAGAGGGAATTCAACATACACGACATAAGATTTGGTCAGGTCACTTCCAAAATAACAGAGAATAACCTAACTCCACAGTTTATCCACTGTAGTGTAGATTAGTAATGTCAGTCACTTTTTAAAAACATAAGAAATAGTCAGTCTCCTTACGATGTTTCTCTTCACCAAAACAAATGAAAACTGATTTCCAATACTAACATGATTCAAATGGCAGAGTTTGGCAGTGGAATGTATTACAAAATAATTCTAATCATCTGGTGAGTAAAATGTATTGGTCCCCGCTCCGCTATTGCTCATGGCTCGTCCGCATGTATTCAGGTGGGCTTCCGGAGTCGCTCTGTGGCGCATTGATACCGCGCCGCCGATAAATATTGTGGCGAGCTTTGACTGCCGCCGGGGCCGCCACCACCGCCGCGTGACTCTTGCAAATAATGTGGCACAGGGCACAAAACAGACAATATTTGACATGCAAAAGGGGTATCAAAACTGCGACAAAGACTTCTAGACAATATTCCATCTTTAATACATTCCGCTCGTCTCTACCTTCGGTTCTAGACGTGAGTTAAAAAAACGATGGTGAAGGTTGCACATTGCACGAAACGGCAAGTAATTTACAGATTAAGCCTAGTCTGCTATTCGTTGCCTTATTTCTTTTCAGTAAAGAGGTGCAGGGGGCTTTGCTCGACGTTGAACACATTGTAAAGTAGCAGACGAAAATCTTCTTTTTGGGGCGGGGCCGAGAACAATCCGGAATCAGGACATAGGGGTGTCGTAAGAGGCCTAAAAACCAGACGTACTTGATACTGCTAAGGGGCGACTTTCTAAACTCTTTGATGGTATACTTTTATAGTGTAGAACAGACTAATACTGTCCATGCGACGCTTTTAGGGTTCCGATTTCCTAAGCAAAATCGGAACCCTTATAGTTTCATCATGTCCGTTCGTCCGTCTGTCTGTCCGTCTGTCCGAAGTAAAACCCTTAGTGCTAGGCATGGATATACATATTTATTAAAACTCCAGAATCGTATAATAAAATATTGAAAAATATTTTTTTCAAGGTACCTACCTCTCCTACAGGTAATGTGAGAATGAATTTTTTATTCCTCGCGTACCCTATAGTGTATGTACCCTATAGGGTATCATTGAAAAGTTGTTTCAAAAATTTTATGGGTCTTCTAAGACCATTTTTGGAATTAGGGGTCCGTCTGCGAAATATTTGACTTTAAAGTGCTAATTTTGGTTAGAGTCAAGTGTTCCCCCTCTGCCGGCTAAACGGTTGGAGTTGGACAAGTGAAAAATTCTCAAAAATATAGTGAACTAGTGGATTCCCGGTGTGTTCCACTGTGCTAAAAAAAATTCTGATGAGAATGACAGATCAATGATTTTGTGTTGATGTTAACGTTGATGCGCCATCTTTACATATTACATATGTACTTATCTTCAAATTGGAGAACTTCAAAGTGGAAAATCGACTTTGTCAAGGGACCAAATGTGCCTAATGCATTGTTTTAGGTAGTGGTCTCAAATGGTTTCAGAGTCTAGGACATCCGTACAAACATTTTTTTGGTTTTATACATATGTATAGGTTATATGATGAATTTAAAAGGAAAACTATGTGATAGTAGTTGTGATAGGTTATGTTAGCATAAGTAGTTAATGAGTAATAGGCGATAAACTTACTATCTTACTTCGGAACCTTCATTGCGCGTGGTCTGACACGCACTTGCACAGTTTTTTATAACTATCATTTCAACTTAGCATTTCAACTAATTTCTATCCACACGTTAAGGCTTCAATTTCTTGCGTTACTTTCCGGAATTACTTGAAATACGGTTTCGTCGCCTTGATGCACAAAACCAGATTTATAAATATCGATATCTATATTCGTTACAAAATCAATATCCGAAGCTATGCGGTTATTTGACGGACCATCCAACATCGATGTAAACAGACGTCACTGCACAGTATCAGCGTTACAGCAGATCAAATAGACCTAGGTCGGCTTAGCGCCCGCTCAGCGCTCAGGGCAGGTACAAAGTGCGAAGTTTCTTGGTGTCGCCCCAACTCAAACATCATAAATCGCGGCCCCCGTCGCCGCGTGTAAACAACCGACAATCGTTTATGATCTAACCCGCGCGAGCCTTTGACGGGACACTCAAAGCTCGACGCTGACGTAATCCGTGCGAGATAAAGTCGTTTTTGCATTCGACTTTTGATACTTTATTTGTACCGTTCAGGTAACTCCGTTGTGTGCACGGGAAAATGTGTGCGCAGTTGATATCTTTGTTTAAAATCGTATGTTTGACATATATTGTTTCTCTTTGAATTCCGTTCTGTGTTGCGGAACGATATTACGTTACATAGGTTACAGTCATTCTGTTTGGAAAATTGATTCAAGTTATTTAGAGTTTGTGATAATAAATGCAGGAAATTACAAACGTGATAAAATCATAATCAAATTGGTGGTGTCCAATCAAGTCAATGATACTTACATTTGTATTGTCAATAATGCATCAAAGCTGCAAGGTTATTGTAACCCAAAAAGATTTCATTCACAATTGAAACCTGACCTTTGTCGTAAGAAACACTTAATGAAAGAGCCAGTTCGTTAGTAAAAACTAAAAAGTCAATCTGGAACTTTACAAAGGGCAGTTTAGTGAGATTGAAGTGCAATGCAGAAAGCGATGACAAAAGCACGTCTTGAACACGCGGCGGATGGAACCAGCCTCGAGATCGAGATATTGGACGACCCTGTAGCCTAGTTGGTAGCGACCCTGCCTGCGAAGCGAGGAGTCCTGGGTTCGATTCTCGGCTGGGGCAGATATTTATGTGACAGATAAATATTTGTAATCCGGTCAGGGGTGTTATTGTGATGTGTTATATGTGTCGTCCATGCCACCCACGACCCGGTAAAAACACGTAAAGACCTAGGGGTATGAGTGTGTTTGCGTTTGTAAGCGTTTGGTGCGCTGATGTGCTCAGTCAACCGGCGCATTGTCTATTTCACAAACTTAACCGTCTCAGCCCCTCCCGATGCACTCCATTATGCAGATCGAGGACACCTTGCCCATTTGAATATGTCCGTTGAGGAGTTCACACTGCACACTACTCAACTGCTCAGTTTTCACCCGTTCTATTACTATATCCAATTTTTAACGTTCATGCCTTTGATAATTCTGCAACGGTCGATTGATTCTGATTTACTACTTGGCAGATACCAATCATCATTACTCGCAGTTAAGTAATAAAGTCATCTAACTCTCAATTTCCTTAATTATATTACAGAAATGGGATTGCCGCAATAAACGTCAATTTTATTTTGTTTCAACACTATTTTATTTGCCGTACAAATAGTAAATACCAAGCTACCAAATAAACTGAAGATCCAAAGATTATTCAACTACAAACACAAATTCTTCTTACTTATAACTTATCAGAAAACGTGAATATTACGTGTTGAGAATACCTAGAACCTTTTAAACTCGATCAAAGATTAATTTTTATATAGTCCAACAACTCGTTGGCAAGTTTTTCAAAGGAACAAAAGGTCGGTGCAATACAGTCAACGTGTAATTGACAATCTAATATAATGAATTTTGATTACAATGATCCAGTCAATTTGGGTTTAATTAACTTACACCTTTACATTTTACTTAATATAATCTAGCTAGCTACAACTCATCTAGAGTTTTCCATATTTTATTATTAAATGTTTTTGGAAGTAATGAAGGAGAAAGTTTTGCAAGACGCTGTTTCCCTTTAGGTAGGCGCGGTCTTTACTATCTATTTGAGAAATGGGAAAAAAGTAAAAAACAAGGAACCTTTGAAAATGTTGCTCAAAATAAAAATGTTCGAGTATCGATGATCCGAAGCGCGCGTGTTGGTAGCCCTGGGCGGGCGCCATCGAGTCTCCTTTGATCTCGGCCGCTCTCACGCCTCGCGCGCGCGCTCTTATTGATTTCACTACGTTTGTCCATTAATACTGTGTAAACATTAAACAACTTGTTTCCACATATAGCCGGTATTGAACCTCTAATTAATTTTTATTGTTAATGCACTCCGCCTGAGCGATACGAGTATACATATACATTTTTTCCATACTATTTTGGAAACTATTTTAGCTGGAGCTGCGTGGATCAATCATTTCCCGCCTCAATGGAATGAACATCTGGCTCGAAGGACCATCGAGTACAATGCGGGCGGCGAGCGTTTCGAATCGTTTCAACAGATGGCAACCTCACACAGCACACCGTATACGACATAACGAGTGACGATGGCGAGCTACAAGTCATAATAAAAACGTTTTATCAAGATTCGCCGGAGCCTTTATCAAGTTTCTTAGGAAGCAACGGGAACAATGAACAAAACTGAGATACAAGCTACCTCTTTTAATTCTTTACTTCTTTAAAACAAAGGCATTCTTTAAATAGACAGTGCTTTCCCTTTTTCATACACCGTAAGGGAGCTGGGATTTGTCTAAGATTTTGTTTTTGTACACAGAAACTTTGTATACCAAATACATCGGGTCGCCACACTGTGCAATCCTAATGATTAATTTAATTATTTGATTACGATCTTTCGATGATGTAATCGTATAATTTACAAAACCGAATAAGACAGAATTTAAATCAAACAGAAGTAGGTATATCAAAACGTATGAATCATATAATAAGTACTGAATGCTCAATTAAGTTTACAGTGAAAACTGTCTGGAAGAGTTCATAACCCACACACCCTGCTCAGTCATCAATAATATCGATTGATTACTGTAGTGGTATTCACGTTATCCTCCCACAGCCAGTTGTGAAGCTAATTAAGGGTTACTGAAAAAAAATCTTTCCTGCGAATGAATTGGAAAGCATAACCAGGCCGACGAGGTGTAAGACGTCGTTTCGTCCGTGAAATTGTACAAATAAATAGCGGTAAAGATAACAACTTACAGGGAAATTGCTAATGATGAGCGGAGCGGGGCCCGCGGGCGGTGCATTAAGCCGGCGGCAAACATCAAAGGGCCCTTTGACCGAGCCGACACTCCCACACCCCTCCACGGCATCAACCCGCGAGTTACTAAGCGCCGTATCACATAGACTGCGCTGCGTCATTATACGTGGGACGATTTTTAATCTATGATAATTAATTTTAATGTTTAAATGTACATATCGTGTTTTGATTAGGATAATTTGACACTGTGTATATTGTATGGGACATAATCATTTACTCAACATTTCAAGATCCATAATCTTAAATTAAAATTTTAAAAAACCACCGACAATTTTATTTACTTTAAACATATGTAGCTCTCTCGATTAAGTCAGACAAAAAAGCTAGATCAAAATCGGTTCTTCCGTCTGCGAGCTACGATGCCACAGACAGACAGATACACAGACACGTCAAACTTATGATACCCCTCTTTTTTCGTCGGGGGTTAAAAATCTAGTTCAATAAGCAGGCTCAGAACTCTGAATAACCACCTAGACAACTTAGCGCCAGCAGGCTTCTGCGTTTATCTATTATTCACACTTTCTTTCATATCAAATCATCCAAAATCATATCATATCGTATCAATCATATCAATATCCAAATCATATCATATCAATATCCAAAAAGTACATCAGTGTGCCTAGCGTACCTACTAGCGTTCACAACGTTGCGTCCGAACCGCTGGCTGTCCCACGCCACCCTTATCTCGTCACTACTCTACTACTGATACCAATTAATCAATGGCTCCCGTTCCGACCGGCCGGCCGGCCAGTCTTCCGGCCTCTCGCTTTGCCAGTTTTTGTCCGCCATGTCGATTTACAGAGTCATTCATTTACCCGAATATGAAACAAACTTCCCACTGCGCAGCTTTGGCGTCCTCGTCAACGTGACGTGTCTTTTATCTTTGAAGCGCGCATTTAACTCTATTATAGTTATCCATTCGCCGATTAAATCTAATATGAGGGTTGCTGGACAGCATTTTGTCAACAAACTAGCGGGCACCTAACAATATCATAGCATTATATATTGTACTCTCTTTTACATTCTTTAGAATGTAAACTGTTATGATAATCAACGATATTATGCGAAACAATTTATACAAAGAATTACACAGTTAATACAGTGAGAAGCAAATCTTGTCTAATATGTTGTTTTGGTATTTATATATTCGTATGAATAAAAAAACTCTATTGGAGAAGTAGTCTTCCAATTCATATACCTAATATTATTTCGAAGTTCTTTCAAAAATTACATGTGAAATTGCTATGTTTAGATAAACATCGGTGAGAAAGAACCGAAGTAACAGTCTGTGTTTTCGTCCTTCCACAGGAGAAATAAACGAGTTCGCGTCGAAAATTAGTTAGATACTAAATAAATAAGATTTCGACGGGGTTGGAAAAAATAGAGTAATAATTACAAAGATGCCTTAAAACTAATTACAAGTGCTCATATATTTTTAGGAACCTCACTATGGAGGAAAAGACAGAAATAATCAAAGCCAAAAACTGAAAATTCCAAAAACATATTTGAAACCATCAGAGATAATCAAAAAGACTCACATCAAAAGAGGCGAAAAAAGTTGTAAAGGGAATTTATTTAACATCTCGCTGAAATGCCCAACCCCGTCCACCAAATAACTGAATATATATTTTAGTTTCTACACAAAGAGGTTAACTTCGATACTTCTGTTAACATTATAACGTTAATAATACTGAGAAGCCAACCAGACCGACATGCAAGCTTCTGAACTAAACAGCAGACTTTAAAATGTTGTTTTACAGCCATGTAGCGCGTGATGTAGGGGCCTGTGTTCGATTCCTGGTCTAGACAGACATTTATGTGATACATAAAGTTATTTTCGGATTGTGAGTATATCTGATATCTTACGAGAATGTAAATAAACCTTGGGATTCTCAATAAAGGGATCCTCAGTGAAAATACCAGAATAACACCTATTAACAATTTCAATTCAAAATAAAATGTTGTAAGCGATGCATACCGTAAGTATATTAGAATGCTTGTTATGTTTATAGTGTGTTATTATTAAACAGTCTCTCCATGACATTCCTAGCTCTAGGTGACGGTCGGCGGCTCGCCATTGACGTCGGGCTCTGAAATTCAGCGCACGCTAAGCGTCAATTCTTCTCGTGTCGCGGCATTCTGTTAGTAGTTTGCCAAAATAAAAAAACGCGGTGCAAGCTATTGTGTTGAGCTTGGTGCTTGGTGGTCAGCATTCTATGTCAAAAGATGAAATAATTACTTGCTTTATACTATGTTACAAAGACAAGGGCCCGAAACACTTAGCCGTCAAGTTTTTTTTTCTTTACTTTCAGCTTTCCGCTGAACATGTAAGCCTATTTTCTTGACATAGAAAAATAGTCTTAATAGATGTTAACGTGTAAATGTATGTAATGTATGTACATAAACGAAGACAAATGACTTAGCATATTGCTTAGTATTTATACCACTAAGTCTTTATTTTAAAAAACCCACATACAAAGAAGATGCAGGAAAATTTCTTCAAAGAGTTGGCGCCCAACGTGGGCCATCAAAGTTAACCTTACGGTGCACGTGAGAGGCTTATAGGCACGCAGTATCGGGAGCTGCTGGCACTGGCGAGTGTGGCGGGATGTCGCTGGAGTGGCTCGTTATCGCCGAGCCTGCGGGCCTCTCCGACACCACGTAACGATACTCTCAAGTGCACCAAACGAGTGTACACCCCGCCACCTATTAGATAGCTTTCCGCATCGAGGTGGCTAACGAACTAAACAAATCACTGTAGTAAATGCTGCCAAGTGTATACAGCTAATATGGTTATTAAATTGTTTTTTAAACTCAACCACGCATATTGATTTTTAGTGAGAATTATTTTAACAATAGTATTGGAATTAATTGTTCTGTTAAAAGTAAAACTATGCAAACCGTCAAATAGTGGAAACAACAGTGAACAGTACTTAATTGGAGATGGAATCGATTCCTACAATGTTATACCTCAGTACAGGTCAACTAGCTGTGGCAGCAATCAAAGAGGCTCATATTGAGACAACAATTCAAACGATTCTAACGGTCCGTCGCAGATTGTTGTCGGCAAGATGCCGTTTATCGTGCACCGGTCCGGTCCGACTGTCGAGTATTCTCCAAAGGATGATTGATGTATCAATTCAATATTCATGGTTATGAGTTTGTTATTGACAACAGTTTCTGCTAATATAATTTTACAATGCTAGCTTAAAACATTCGTTCCTGTTCCTACGTATCAATTAAAAAAAACAATACATATATTCTGATTCGAATTATTTAAAAATGTATCACTTAAGATACATTTACATAACCCAATAAAAACTTAATTTACGTAAAGAAAATAAAATCCAACACTATATTATATTTCTTTAAACTATTACGTCACTACTAATTATACTTCTGTCAAAGGAATATTCCTCTCGTAGCGAATTTCGTTAGCGTCCAATGCAAACTGGTCAACATGGGGTTTCAATATCGTTTGTGAAGGAGCATCAAGCTTCGTCGCGATACAGGCCTGCGTCTCGAGTGTCACTAGACATCGGTCTCAAAGGCGAGTGTTTGCCTCTTTGTCTTGCATGGCAATTAGTGCAGTCCGTTCATTTAATTCCATCGGTCGATTAGCAACAGACCAGGTACCCATTAATTGTGTCGTTAATTAGGGAGGGCCCAGGTTGGGCGCCATTGCTATAGCAACGTAAAGCGATCCTGTTTGATCTAACCAATACGTATGTTACTTGAATTAATAACCTCTGACTATTCCGATATTAAGTACGGTTGCCTGTAGAAATCTCTTTAATTTATAAAACTAAGCACTGAACGGGTGTTATTATAATATTCCTACCTACATCACATACTCAAAATAGTGATTTTGGTTTGGTAAACGCATTAGTTGAGCCTAAACTTCATGTTTACCTAAAAGCGAAGAAAGAGTTGGAAAACTTGATAAATTACGAAAGGGTGCCCGCATATCAAGTCCGCACTAACTTTTATGTTACATGATTGGATGGGAAAAGCGTATTGGATACGTTTAACCTGAACGTTTTTAGTTTCAGCTCAAATATTCATATAGTATTTTAAATATTGCAGACTGCATAGACCATTTCAATGATTGAAAAATATAACAAACATTAAATATTTTAGATTTCCAATTGATCTTATATGTTATTTTACGATAGAATTTGAGTGCGAATATTCTACAGAATACTGTACTTTTTAGGCTTCCAAAGTAAAATCGGAACCCTTATAGTTTCGACATGAGTCCGTCTGTCCGTCTGTCCGAAGCAAAGCGCCTTAGTGCTAGAAAGCTGTAATTTGGCATTATTATAACTCTAGAATCATATTTTAGAATAAAATATTGAAAAACATTTTTTTCAGGGTACAAGTAACGTGAGTATGAATTTTTTTATTCGTCGCGTACCCTATTGTGTGGGGTATCGTTGAAAGGGTGTTTCAAAAATATTATGGGTCCTCTAAGACCATTTTTGGAATTTGGGGTCCATTTGCGAAATATTTGGCTTTAAAGTGCTAATTTCGGCTAAACGGTTGGAGTTAGACAAGTGAAAAAATTCTCAAACATAGGTTATATTCATCATATAATATCTCTTGCCCGGTTTTTTCTTTTTGCAACATAAGAATAAAAAATATAACATACATTATACATTACAAGAAAGCTTTTAATATAATATTGATAATTTTTTATTGATATTCCTACTTGTGTAAATAATGGATCATCAAGAAAACAGGAGCTAATTAAAGGAATCTGTTTTCCGTAATACGTGTATATGTAATTAGAGACTGAACAATAGAGTCGTATATAATATTAAATGTGACTTCTCTCCTTGGCAAGTCAATCTGCAGGACAGTAAGTCCCACTTAGACGACAAAGCTCTGTGATCGTCCCCTTTAGTAATACGACTCTATATTAGTCAGCATTGAAAAGTCATAAGCGACTGTTTAACGTTCTGCAATTATTGGAGGGATTTTTGTTAATGCTATGCATGCGGACTATCTCTATAATTACTTATGCTATCATTATACTACTTGCATACATTATGCTACTTGCAAAAATTTTATACGAAACGAAACTTATGATACTTTAATATTATAAATACATTTTTAGAATAGGAATATCTGTCCAAGTTTACCTTTTGTAAGAAGGTAATAACAGTTTTAATTAAAAAAATCACGAGTAGAAGGATTTTCTTATTGACTCCAAAAATAAAGTGGTAAAAGAACTACTTAAACACAGTGAATAGTGATTAATTGCTTGAGCATTGTAAAAAAACAAATATTTTTGTCAAAATTTAAAAATATTACATCTACCGAACAAAACTTTTTCGCGCATAACCTAGCCGGTCGCTTACGCCGTTTGGGACCGCGCGGGCGGTATTAGCGTACTGTCGCATCTTCAGAGGGCGGCGGGATCAAAGGATAGGTACACACCAACCGCTCCCATTGATGTCGTGCACAAAGGGAATTGATTGTTGCAAACCTCTTTTTAAAAAAACGTACACATAAAGAGAGGGTTTGATCACGCATCTGTCTTTTTATTGTTCGGGGATACAGCCTTTGTTTTACTCATGGGGCTTTGACATTGGATATTGTGCGGTTGGTTGTTTGTAATGTAATTCATTATTTTTGATAGTGCTATTTAACTGGATACAATTTATTTGGCTGTTAATAAACCTGAGTGGTTATTACTTAACTGGTCCTGATGAATAAGATTTGATAGTTTGCCAAGATTTGTTAGAATTAAAAGTCCTTTTTAATGATTTAAAATAAAATTCAATTATCAAAAGCATTTTCTGCTCAATCTTACATTATTTTCCCTGACCATTTTCATACACTGTGAAGTAGAAATTGACAGGAAATTTAATGCAACAGCATTGCTACTATTTTTTTAACCAACTTCAAAAAGGAAGGAGGTTCTCAATTAGATCCTACCTATTAGGTTATCTTTGACCTCTGTCATTTGTCAACTGATTTGTATTTATTTATTTGAAAGGATACAAGTATACTTCCAGATTCAGCCAACCTGTTTTGTCAACATTTAATTTTCTGACTATAGGATCTACAAGGAATTTAGTGAACCAACACGATTATACAATTATGTACTATAGTACTATACAACAACAATTTTGGGTCTGTCCCACTAGTCAGGTTCAAGTTGTTCCGTGACGGAACAACTGGCTCTGTTTACGGTACATCCGAGTCTCACTGGTCCTGTTGAGCAAAAAGAGATAGAAAATAATTTGTTCCATCCCATTATTTTTGTGGTGTTGACTTAAAAAATTATTGAACAGTACTTCTGACACTAAAATCTGAGATTCAGTAGTTCAATGGTACGAGTAGGACTCAGATGTTCCGTCATGGAATAACTCAACATGAATAGTGGGATCATAGATTACCCCCAATCTATGAGTGGGATAGACCCAATTTTTAGTTTTGGTTTTCCTTAGAAGATGGTTATTTCCTTTGCTAAAAAGGTGAATGTTTACAATGGGACTTAAAATATAAAAAACACTAGTTTCATGTTATAGTTATTATATACTATTATACTATGAGTATAACAAAGTCCTACTCTATGTATCTATGACAACATTGTTTTTTTACTAAGCAAAAAAAAGGAAGTTTTTAATTCAGTTGTAATTTTTAATTTGAAACTTTCAGAACAGTCATTTATGAAGCAATTTGAAAGGGGATACTTCCAGATTATTTCCATATGTATCCAAATTCAGTTCTGATGATGGGTTCCATCAGGAATTGAAGGAACTCTTTGAATATTATAAGTAGATATGATGATTTTGATATTGGTTTTCAAAGACAGTTTCTTTTGATAAAAATTTTTAAGATAAAATTTTGTCATTTAATTTATTGCTTTCATAGAAATACAGAGTCTTTATAGAGAATATTTTAATTTTAAACTATTTTAAATAACTCACTAAAGAATTCACTTATTTTTAAGGCAACTGAGGATGCAAATACTTGGGTTTGAACATTGTTAGTATCTAAGAATTTTACATTATGTTAATAATTATAATAAATTAAATATATCCAGTCTATTTAGGAGTTTATATTTCAACATAAATAATGTTCTATGTACGTAGTTACTAAAAGAAACGAATAATTTTATCTATATTGCAGGATTTGTAATGCGTGTGTATTAAATTGATATTGACAATATTATTAGTATTCAAAGAGTCTGATTAAACTTAACAGTCATACATAAATAGCTGTGATTCTACATATATTATGGTAAAAATAACTTAAGGGTAAATACTTTTCAATAAGTATCAGCACCAATTAAAAGAAAAGCTTGCTATCTCTGTTTCTCTCTCTCTCTCTCTCTCTCAAGTTTTTTTTTGTAGAGACCTATCTACCATCTGGCTACAAACAGGTATAAATATGTATGAAGTATAGATAGGCTGTAAAAGTATAAAGAATAAAATACTTGTGTTATTTTATTCCAGCCAGCTTACAACGAACAACAATGACTTTTTGATTTAAAAAAATGGTTTTAAAAAATATACAAATTACCTCAAAATAATGTCTTGACTTTTCACATTTCAAAAGCTTGAGAATTCATAACAATTAGATATAATTTGTATTAATTCTAAAAAGTTTTGCAAAGTAGCTTCTTGTAAACAACACATAAACAAATCATTACAAAGGAAACCAGTTAAACATAAGATGTTTTTGACAATGCTTTTATTAATATTAGTCCCAAATGTCCCAATTCCTATTCATAAGCATTCTCTAGGTCAATGGGTGATTAGAAAATATGTTTGTAAACATGCCGCCAAAAAGGGCACCATAAGTTGAACTCACGGAGCTGTACTCTAAAACAATCTTTACTCTGTGCCTCTGTGGATATCTCTACGATATTCAGAAAGACAAGACATAACCTTTCAGAGAATTATTTATAACTATTACCCAAGTTGCATGAGATAGAGACTGAACTAGATTTGAATAAATAATAAAATTAAAAGCGCATTAACATGCCTTACTGCGAAAAGTGTTAATTTTAAGCGTCGTAATCTTGAAATAAGCTTCGGTTTCTTACCTCGTTGACACCTAAAGTCTGAACTGATCCCAGAGTTCGTTATAACTTTGCTCACAAAACTTTTATTTTTCGACAAAGAACCCGTGTTCTTGATATTACGTACACACTTGAAGTTAGTTATCGTAAAGTCTTTTCACTTATAAACAAACAATAACCGTCAGTTTTCCGGGGAAAACAAAATTTATACACACACGGTCGACGTCGCGTTCGCCATGGTGTTGATACCCTTTACCGCCATCTGGCAATATACCTGTAAACTAAATTACTTACCTACTCATTGAATACGCACCATAGGCGAAGGATACACGTACAATCAAAAATGATTGTGATTTCTCAATCCGTCAAATTATAATGGATTGTACATACATGTCCTGTACATGTGTGTGTGTGAGTGTACCTGTACATGTACATGCATTGTAATGTACATTGGTCTAAATACTAGATATTAATAAACAATTTATTTATTTATTTATACTTTATTGACCACAATAAAATATATTACGGTACAACTGGCGAGCTTAATGCTTAATGCATTCTCTACCAGCTAACCAAAACCAGGCCAAATGGCGACAAAAATTATGATATAAATACACATATAGATATCATACATATCATAATATACATACATACATAATATATCACAATATATATCATATATTTATTGTAATTTTGTTAAAAAAAAGGAGTTATTGTGATTTAACTAAAATATGGAAAACCGTTAAAATAATAAAATACGTGGTCCTCCTAAAAAATAAATTACTAGACTAATAGATTAATACTTCATCAATCATTTGGTAATATTCATTATCATACGATATTTTCATACCTCTAATTCGACTATGGCTATTTTACATTAATTTTTGACTGTATGGCGCATTATACGAAAAAAATTAGGGAACTGTCATGTTGAAATTCGGAAATCAAGCAAATCTGGCGTAAAGTTTGTCATTCGTCAATCAGATTGACAATCATGCTTGTACGTGTATCCTTCGCCTTATAGGAGTGATAAATGAGAGGTGGTTAATATGGTGAAAATTTGAAGTTTAGCTATTTATACCTATTGCAAAATTTAATTAAATTTTACACATAAAAGATATGCAACTAGTAGTAATGTTACAAAACATACAATACAATATTGGAATACACTATATATACCGGTATTTTGTCTTACCGGTATCATCATTGACTGATCATAATTTATGTCAACTGCTCTTTTCCTATTGGCTCACGCATTTTGACCCATGGATATATTAATCTATCTGGATTGATGACCTTGTAGAGGTCATGAATATATTACACTTGGATTGCTGACCTTGTAGAGATACCTGAAGCACAGAATAGTTCGATGACGTCATATCTTAAGGACTATATTGAGGACTATTTGACCAATCACAGTCCGGATTGAGGTTATCCTTCATAATTATAGGGTGCCCACACTTACTTAGAAAAAAAATATGTCCTATTTTGATATGGTTCTTTTAAATGTTTTCTATTGGTAATTTTTCTCTTGGTAAAAAATTATAATATTGAAATAAAACATTTTATTAAAATTTCTTCAAAATGACTGAATTGAAAATATATTGCAATTGTTTTTATTATAATTTTCTCACTGATAATTGATAACACTGTACAAAACCACATTTTAAGCAAGACAAACAAAATCGACGACCAAAGTCTTCACAAATCCCTGATGACTCAAATCGCCTCTCAGAAAAATTGCATTAACTTTTTGACGCAGTATTGCAAACTACCACACAATTACGGTACTTATAATATTCATTTTAGATGTTTTTATATCATTATAAAAATCATAATCGAATGATATATGCTGGGACTATAGATAACATGGACACAATAGAAAAATGGTCCTTAGGCTATGATGTCATCCATCCTCAGGTACCTCTACAAAATTACTCATCCAGTTAGAGTATACATCCATGGTAGAGGTCATGGATATACTACACTATCTGGATTGCTGACCTTGCAGAGGTACCTGAAGCACAGCATAGTTCGATGACGTCATATCTTAAGGACCATTCGACCAATCACAGTCCGGATTGAGGTTGTCCAGTGTCCTTCGTAATAGTAGGGTGTCCACACTTAGAGAGCCATCTCTGTGTATGAAGTGTCCGTAAAAACGCGTCCAATAAGTGTGGCCGTAGTGAGTGTGGACACTGCGGTAGTCTATATAGGATAAATTATTATTGAGTATTTGAACTTAGCAAACTTCTATCTTAGCCATCTCACAAGAGGGGAAGATTGAAAAAGTGTCCAGCTGTTTACTGAAAATAGAGATTCCAATAATGGCCAATTCAGAATGGCGCTATTGTCTGAAAAATATTCATGGTTTTAGACCACCAAAACCATGCATTAGGCTGTATGCACATTCGGTCCATTCATATAGTTGATTGTCGACTTTTCCCATACAATAAATTTCCCGAATTAAATGTTTTTTTAGCATAGAAGCACAAGCCGAGTTCCACGATCAGACCTTAATACAAGCTACTCTTTGAGTTCTCGCGGTGAACAAGTAGCGTATTCGTGGCGAACTCGTTGCTGTTCACTCCGCTTTCGTGTGTTTATGGCTGTATTGGCTCTTCGATAAATCGAACAAGCGGATTTTCTCATGGGAAACCTTTAATATTTTTTACCAGCGCCGCATGTTAGGCCGCATGTTATACTAAACGTTTAAACTTCAAGGTCTTGTTACAAATAAAACTACAGAAATTATTCAGATTTGTAATTTTATTCATTAAAGAATATATTTCGAAGAAAAACTTATAAAGTTAGAAAGAAAGTTCACAATTATAAAATTATGTGATGTCACCAGTATTTAGAGATTGAATGTGTAGGGGAGGTGTGGGGTATAGATCACACACATACACACACAATGAAACGAGAGGATAAAGTAGGTGTTACATAAACCCATACATTTTGACATTTATCGTACACAAAACAACAATAGTTGTTACTTATTATACAACCCCACATTTGAGACACAGCTGGGCTGTAATATCTTATTTCCTCTCACTAACACTCCATCAGAACAGGTACAAAATATCAAACATATCAAAAAATACTACTGCATTGCTGACACCTTCCTAAACTAAAATGACTAAATAATATGACTTCGTTCTTAAGAATGCTAAGAAATAAATTACAATCACTAAAAATCGTTACAAATGAAAATATTGAGGTATCTATTACATAAAAGACTTATAATTACGCAAATAACTGAGAACTGAATTAATTTTTAACAAAGAAATTAGTTAATAAATATATTACAAATTATAATGTTACAACAAAAAAAAAAAGTAACAAACTCGAAATATTAGTGCCGAAATGGCGACAAAACATAACTTAGAACTCAAGAGTAGAAAACTTATTTTGGCTTGGTTACATAAAGTAAATTACCCTCCGCATGCAGTAACATTTACTTTCCTTTCTACAATTGTCAGCTTTTGTTTTATAAGCCGTTGACTACAAACATTTAAAAGAATTTAAATCTTAAAAAAGGGTATTTCCAATATATAATGAATAACATCAGGGGACCAAATGAATAGTGATAGATGCATATTCTCATCTACAATGCAGGCGTTAGAGCCACTGAAACAACGGGCAAGAATATTGTAGCGCTCACTTAAGGAAATCAAAATCGATTTTTTGCTGAACCAATGTGAACGTACATTAAGAATTTTATTTTTCCTTTTTTTCGCCGCTACCCCCAAATTTTGCGCCCTGGGCCATCGATCATTCTCGCGCCCCCCTAACGCCGGCACTGCTCATCTATTAGAACATTATAGACAGTATTCAGACATAATTTAACACAAAATATAAATCTATGTTACTGTATCTACAAGATTGTTAAAACTGTTTACTTAAGTGTATAACATGATGATGTCAGCTGAGAAAATCTTAGTCTATGACGTATTTTATTTTATAAAAAATAGCTTTAATTTTTTTTCACATTCTAGTAACTTCTAAAACTTTTAACGATTTTAACATACATACCAAACAGAGGCTAAAATGTCTACATCAAGCAATAGAGAACCCCGCAACTAACAGAATGCTCCGTGAAAGTCACCAATGATTGTAATATTTGAGTTTTCGTTGTGTATTTTGTTCTTTTGTGTATGCATGTATCTTTCTTGTGTGTATGCAAATAACATTTATTACTTTATGAAACTATTCATTCAAAGGCAGGGTTATCTGATACTTGTCTAGTCTACATTTTTCTACTAAATTGATTCTGATTTCATTCAAGTTTAATCCAATAATTTTACACAGAATGCTAAATTTGAACAACATTAAATATGAATTGACGATTTTTATAGTAATGGCTGTAATGTCCAGCTAAGCATAAGATATCAAGCAATGAATATTACTGGTTGCTATCGGTAATACCAGAGAACAAAAAAGTGACAGACATGTACGTTTCTGATTAAGAAGAAAATAAATTGTTAAAAGATACATAAATCTTTGCAGAAGCTAATTATTGTACTCCATTAATAGTTTTATTTGCAAACACAAATAATGATCTTTATTATAAAATAGAGGTTTCTCTCTATGACAATTTAATCAATAACGCTATAACATGCAAAGGTATTAATTTCAAAACTGACACTATGTTTCAAGTCAAACTATCGAAGAACAAAAAGAAATCAAATTAAAATTTCACACCATAACAAATAATGCAACCTTAGCTTCAGTGACACATTACATATTTTTCACTGTAATTGACTCGCCCGTGCATATTTGGGAAAATCTTGAACATTCCGTGTTTAAACCGCCTAACATTCATCTTCCGAAGCTAAAACCGACACGCAAAAAGTTAAAGCAAGTCCATTGAAGTATTATTACTAGCGTATAGAACAGACACCCCGAACACCATATATGTCCCAATGCATTGGCGCCACGCGGCTTCAATCTTCAATGGATTCGTTCGATTTTGAAAGGAGAACCGGGGCTCAATTTTGAAAATCGAATCTCCCGGGCGGGACACACATGTTTGTTCGAGATGTCTGTTCTATGACATTATACTTCAATGAGCAAGTCACACACTCACTCCTTAATAGTATTCAAGCTCTTTATGAAGTTGGAGATGTCGTATTCCTCTTCGTACTGCTTGTCGTCCCACAGCTCGGGCAGGGTCTCCAGTACTGACTGGCCGGGGCCTGGGGCGGAGGAGGAGGGGGAGGGGGCGGGCGCTCCCGACAGCGTGAACAGGTCGAGCAGCTGGTCCGTGCCCATGGTCTCCATGGCCGCGTTCTCGCTACTTATCACCGTGTTCGCGGTCATCAGCTTGAATTTTTGTAATCTGAAACGTGAGGTTTTCATTTCTGTTACAATAATTGATTGAAGAAAAGGATAGGGATGTCGTAAATTAACGTATGAAAATAAACTCCTACCACAAGACCCGCAAATCGCGTTTAGAAACTTTAGGAAGGTTGTAAATATAAAATTAAATTAAATTAAAAATAGGCTGGAGGTACAGTTTTAACGGTATTAACATTAGAAATTCTTAGAAGCAACTTTTATGACATTTCATTGCTGATCTGATCACTGGGTAAAAAGTGTGTGCCTACTTGTATAATCTTTGTAATTTCAATTCTATATATTTGCGGCACCTTCCCAAATATGTAAGGAGTTCGGCTCTAGAGCTCAATCGGTTCAGTCTAGTTCTAATCTTACACATAACCATTGTAACTATATGTAACTTGTCATCTCGCTAATAAAATAATCTACAAACTGAAGACTATTTCATCGTAACGCCGCACCCAGAAGATCACATATACATACACTCCGAGTTAAAACCGCAAAGCACATATTCACATATAATTAAAAAGTAATATACATAATATGTTAAAGTCTCACCCCATGATCTTCTCCTCCAAGGTGTCCCTGGTGATGAGCCGGTAGACGTTGACGGCGCGCTTCTGTCCGATGCGGTGCGCGCGGTCCATGGCCTGCAGGTCCTTCATGGGGTTCCAGTCGTGCTCCACGAAGATCACCGTGTCCGCGCCCGTCAGGTTCAGACCCAGCCCGCCCACCTGAAACCGCATGCCACAAGTTACGTCACCTCGTAAAATGAATATAAATTAATATTTTTATATAAATTAGTGCTAACATTGTTAACCAAATAAAGTAGAGTAAGTCTTGTCTGAAAAAAGGAATTATAACTCCTCCTCTAGCTCCTTTGATTTGCTTTGATTGGCTTCAACCCAATAATGGCCCATTACTGGGCACGGGTCTCGCCTCTTGAGAAGGCCTAGAGTATACTCCACTACGCTGCTCCAGTGCGGATTAGGATGGTGGAGGATTATTTGATTATTCATCATAAATTATATCACTGTGTTTGCCTTATTTTTAAATTACAATAATGACAAAAAGACAGTGTAAGTTTCTTTACCAAATGGGACGCGTCTACAAAAACGGAGTATACATTTTTTTTGTGTCGTCTTTGGTTTGTCCGCGTCAACCAGTGATGTCTTTGGTGCTGCTAATGTCTATAGAGACCGGTGACCCAGTGGCGGTACAGCCATACAAGCCGAAAAGCTCATTGCTTTACTATCATCAATAGCATCACGCTGTTAACACTCATATTGTTGGTATTTTTTTTTACACAAATAAGTTAATGTTTGACCACAATCCCACCTGATGGTAACTGGAGATGTGGTCCAAGGTGGTAAGTACATTAACTTAGTAAAAACCTATTCACTCTTTTCTAAATAAATACAGTAAAAAATACATAAATAACGTGGTAAATATTATACATATGTGAATAGAGTGTTCTGTGTTGTCAGACCAAAGATCCCGAGATCCTGGGTTGTATGTACAACTGGGCTTGCCTTGTGCTAGCCAGCTTGTGCTAGTACAGCCTAGGCACGCCACTGCGGTGACCACAAAATATATTAGTGTGAGTGATGCTACAGCCTACAAAGCACAATAAACATACCGCAGTAGTGAGCAGCAGCAGATCAATGGACACGTCGGTATTGAACCTGGTGACGATCGCGTGTCGCTGCTGCGGCGGCACCGAGCCGTCCAGCCGCAGGAAGGTGACCGCGGGCAGGTGCCGCCGCAGCAGGTCGCGCTCCACGATGTCCAGCATCTTCTTCAGCTGGCAGAAGATGAGCGCGCGGTGCTGGGACACCACGGGCACCGTGGAGTCAGTGTCCGGGGAGGACGTGCCGATGCCGCAGTCTAGGAGCAGTTGTCTGGAAATATTAAAGGGTTAGGTTAACGAAAGTAAAAGTACTGTTTTTGAGGTTAGGTTAACGAAAGTAAAAGTACTGTTTTTGAGATTAGGTTAACGAAAGTAAAAGTACTGTTTTTGAGGTTAGGTCAACGAGAGTAAAAGTACTGTTTTTGTAACTAAATAAATAAATAAACGCTTACCACACTCATACCCTAACATTAGGTTTTTTGGCTGTGTCGTGAGTGGCATAGACAATATAATTATATGACAAATCACAATGACACCCATGACCCGAGTACAAATGTGACAGATATTTGTCTGCTCCAGCCGGGATCGAACCGGGGACCCCTCGCTTCACAGACAGGGTCGCTACCAACTAGGCTACAGGGTCGTCAAACATCAACTGAATAATAAGAATAAATAGAAAAATGTCAAGTTCCTCAAAAGCCCACAAGTTTGCAGTCTATAACAGGGGGAGTTAGGGGGAATATTTTCTTTTAGGGATACCTTCTTTGTCGATATTATAAATATAAAATGTTGTACGTTTGGAAATTTGTTACTCTTTCACGCTAAAACCACTGAACGGATTTTCATAGAATTTAGCACACGGATAGACCATGATTTAGAGTAAGCCATAGGGTACTTATTATCCCGTAAAACGCGGACAAATCCGCGGGCAGAGAGCTAATCGAGTCTCACTTGAGCGCGGGCAGCTTGGCGGCGTGCTCGATGTCGTCGAGCGAGGAGCGCTGCGCGGCCAGCTGGCGCGCCACGCGCTCCGCCTCGGGGTGCTCCGCCGTCAACACCAGCTTCGGGTGGTTGCACACGTTCTGCAGGTAGTACAGCGCCTGGCGGACACACAGACACATATTGTATACATACACATACCATGTTTTAAGTGTATCTTTTATGTGGATTGCCAAGCCTTTGTTGTGTGGCGACATCGCACACACTAGTGATACGGTGACGTCACGCCGACTTGAATCATGCTATCAAAGTTTTCTGCATCGGTTGCTTATAAATAATGCTCTGATGATGCAATGATATCAGCTGTTTTGATAAGCACTATTTAATTTTCACACACACAGCACATCTAGGGTGTACTGGTGTACTGGTATACTGGTATACGGGTGTACTGGGTGTGTTGGTGTACCTGGAAGACGTGCGTGCGGTCGTGCGGCAGGTGGTCGCGCGAGAAGTGCTCGTACAGCCGCCGCTGCAGCGGGCTCAGCTCGCAGTAGTAGTCCTGCGTCATCTTGGGCGGCAGCTCGCGGAGGACGTCTTCCTTCACGCGGCGCAGCAGGAACGGTAACACCTGCCACGGATACAATGCGAGATATAAAGTTTCAGCTGTCGTTAAGTGCGTATTGAAATGAGACTGTAGTTAGGGGCGTCAATAACAGACGCCGTATGGCTGTTTCTACGTTGGAGGACACGACAACGACAAAGCTTCATAACTCGAGTGATTCTACCACACTGCAGTTAAAAATGTCGTTGCCATGTTGTAAAGTGAAGCAGTGCCTTATAAGTGAAAAGTAGCACGATTAAGAGAGACAACAGGAGGATAATTCTATACTCAGCGCGTTCAAGCAACGCACACATAGACACCGTTCAACAAAACTTCACTAACATTTTATATGATGCGGACATCGAGTGTTTACGCTCCGTGCGCCGTCCGTGTCCGAGCCGAGTAAAATGTTACTGAAGTTGGTCGTGCCCGACACGATCATAATTCAATCATCCATTATATATATGAAATAGTCTAATATCCGTGTCGGATATCGATGTGTACATGTGCACTGCTCCTTATGTTAGTGTATACCTGTCGATGCAGCGCCTCGCAGGCGAGCGCGCCGGCCTGCAGCTGGTGGGGCGTGGCCTTCACGTCGCGCGCCGCCAGGATGGGCCGGGAGTAGCGCGCCGTGAACTGCCGCTCGGTGCCCAGCAGCCCCGGCATCAGGAAGTCGAACAGCGACCACAGCTCCAGCACGTTGTTCTGCTCATGTCAGAGTAGTCATACAAATGTTAGAAAGAGAGCTATAGTGTACATTTAGCTTCCGAATATTATTATGACGGCGATAAAACTATAGCACATATATATGTGCGGTTTTTATTGCGTTGGTACCATACGCATTACGCACGGGGTAATGACACGTCATGACACTAACGGCAGTGGATAACACTTGTGTTATGTCAAAGTTATCGTTATGCCTCTGCTCCATCTACGACCTAACATATTACGCAGTTCTGGCCAATAGTTAGAGCGCTAAATGTGGTGTAATCATTTTAATGCCATTACAAATTAAGCGATAACTCGGGTGGCGATTTTTTCGACACATCAAGGAATTTTAATTCTGCTGTCCACATCTGCGGCCTAATGGTCGTAGCACACATATCAACTCGTAAACGGAACGTAAACGTATCAACTCTTGCATTTCAGTATTCTTTGTATGAAACTCCCTACTGTAAAGCACACTTATCGGATTCGTAACGTAATCGCCTCGCCTCGAGACAAGCTCACGAACCGCGGTACGGTGCGTGGACGACTTGCCGTACCCGCACTTACGTCTCACCGTACGCTATCCTTCGACTTTCCGTTTCCTCGTGCACGCCCCGCGCCGCGGCTACCGCTGCGTCGGCGAACTGCTGTCGCCGTAGCCGAATCGACTCGGAGCTGCTGGTCGGTTGGTAACGCGCTTACGTTAGGTTGATGCTTGGTTGACGGCGAGGCGATCCGGTGACGATCCCTTTCCGAGTTGATATATGTGCTACGACCATAAGGCGCTAAATACGACACAATCCGGTGCAACAACAACATCTACGTTAAATCAGATGAAGCAGATGGTATTATAACTGTAAATTTGATCATGTTTTTCACACCGGAATAAAACATGATTTTCCGAATAAAAACTTTATCACTACAATGAGATAGTGACGCTAATAGTATGGTATGGTAACTGAGTACCGTCGTCAGTGGACATCAGTAAAACCAATAGTATCACTGATGCGTAGCCAGCAAAAAATGAAGGAAAAAAACAACCTGGCCCTCAAGCTCCCAGCCGGAACACGACACAAGTAGTTTGGCGACTAACTAATTAAACAAACCAATAATAATTATAATCCAGTCTCACCTGTATGGGCGTCCCGGACAATATCAACCGATGATTGGCGACGAGCTGTTTGATCGCCTTGAACGCCTTCGTCTTGCCGTTCTTAATGACATGTCCTTCATCCAGTATACAGTAGTTCCACTTGATAGAGCTGAAGAAGTCTATGTCATTCCGTACGATGTCGTACGAGGCCACGATCAGGTTGTGGTACTTGACGAGGGACCGGAGACGTTCGCGTTCTACTGGCGGGCCCACGTATTGTAACGGGTTCAGGAACTTGGTCGGTATGAACTTGTTCACTTCGAATACCCAGTGGCCTGGAAATAACGTAACATGTTTTTGATCGATAAATAAGACTTTGTTTAAATCGGACATATTGGTTTGGAAGTGTTACTTCCCAATGTATTTAATTTAAATCTGAATCAATCCAGTTTATAAATATGTATATTTATTGAATCCTGTAAGTCTGTCCCGGTAATTTTAAGCAATAAATAATGATCTAAAGATTATTATACACAATCTCTTTATACATAAAGAAATTGTAACTGGCAGAGGTCTATACAAAAAATTATATAAAGAGTTTTATAAGAGCAGTAGAAGCCAAAACAGTCATCTTTCCATTACTTTGATCTTTCTGATCTATATACACGCAAAAACTACTGAACTAAATTAGATGTGGTTTTTACAATAGTATTTCCGGAGGTCAAATTTAATGCAGGTTACACTATAAAGTATGTAGTCGTCTGAACTTCGCGCAGAAGGCTGCGCAGTAACATATTCGGCAATGCTCGGTACGCGACGTATTATGTCTCAGTCACACGTTAGCATGTCCGTGTCGCATCTCTGTCTTACACGCGTTAAAGTTGGCAAAGGCTATGTTCAGCCGCGTGTAGTAGTGTACACTGTACGTAACATTACCAGTGAGCGTGGGCGGGCAGACGACGAGCGAGGGCGCGGAGGGCGCGCGCGCGGCGGCCCGCTCGGCGTGCGAGCCGGCCACCACCACGATGGACTGCAGCGTCTTGCCCAGCCCCATGTCGTCGCACAGCACGCCGTGCAGCCGGTACTCGTGCAGGAACCGCAGCCAGTTCACACCCGCCTACACACATACACAATATTTATTGAAGCCTACCACACATTCTCATCATAACCAAGGGTTAATTGGTAGAGAACGCCATTAGGCATTAAGTCCACCCATTGTATAAAACTTTATTTTACAACTTGTCAATGGGTCTCCAAGAACTAAGATGAATGTACTCGTACGATGTACGTCGATTGCCTATCGTATCCGTTGTGCATCTGTTATTTTAGATTTAAGTTAAACTGATCACAAAATTTACTCCAAATTCTAATACTAATTTCAAAAACATATTTGTTAGTAATAATGCAACAAATTTAATTCTGGACTAAATTATCGATTGATCGTATTAGTTTTAATTTAATTTTACGAATCACGACGGTGATAAAACATTTCTTTTAGAGTGAATAAGATGTCATTTCAGATTTTAAATTGGTCCCAAATAGTAGTCACAAATTTTCACTTAATCCGGCGTTTAAGCTAGAGCATAAAAAATACCGTCAAATGCCATCACATCAATCCCCACCTGCTGGTACGATCGCAACTCAGCAGCAACGGGCACGGGTGGGTGGTAGTCCTGTATGGTGCGCGGGTTGAACAGCTGGTCGAAGAACTGCCGGTCGCGGCGGCGGCGCTCCCCCAGCGCGGGGGGCAGCCCGGCGGGCAGCGCGGGCTCCGCCCCGTCCAGCGGCATCAGCTGGATCAGCGTCGCGAAGCAACGCGTGCACATCTGACGGACCGCGGGGCACGGGTCGCTCATGCGGCCTAAGGACGATAGGTGATTCGTAAGGTTATTCGATTTTTCCCTTATTACTTGCTCACTAAAGTTTTAATACTGGTTATCGTCTGATATTTATATGACTAGACATGCGATGATGATGCTAGATATGCGATGGACAGTATCCAACAAAAAAGTGACCCTATACGATCCTTCTTCGACTTTTCAAGTGCAACCCATTAAAAAGTTTTGGTATAAATCCTCAACTGATATTTAATAAACTAGATATTTGACATATAATCAACAGTAACATAGGCCAAGAATACCATTATTCCCAACATTCTCAGAAGGTGCCCCTAATTTTTACGAAAAAGTGATAAACTTGTAATCTCACTTAAATAACTAACGTGTTTTCATGTCACGCCATGCTATTCACAGCACAGTGAATCCTAAGGTGGGCGTTAACAACCGTGACAGTGTGTGTGAGCGTGTGTGTGTGTATGTCTGTCAGTATGTGTGTGTGTGTATGTCTGTCAGTGTGTGTGTGTATGTCTGTCAGTATGTGTGTGTGTATGTCTGTCAGTGTGTGTGTGTGTGTATGTCTGTCAGTATGTGTGTGTGTGTGTATGTCTGTCAGTGTGTGTGTGTGTGTGTGTGTGTGTCTGTCAGTGTGTATGTAGTTACCGAGCAGCGGCACGACGAGCAGCACGATGTAGGGCACGAGCCGCAGCTGCAGCGCGTCCACGGCGCGCGCCACGCCCTCCGCCGCGCCGCACCGCACGCGCTCGCTGTCCCCGTCCTCCAGCGACTCGATCAACTGACATACACATATCATACACATCACATCACACGCTATTATGTTGTTCGGAGTTGCACCGAACAGCTCAGCGATTTTACATTATTGCATCGCAGCAAGTTTGTCGCGCGATGCTTTACCTAATTAAGTAAATTTAATATTACAGTTAGTACGTGACCAGCAGCCACTCGGGCGCCGCGTATTCCTTAACCATTTTACCATTCGCGTAGTCATTAACCATTATACCATTTATACGTAATCTAAGTCAACCATTTAAGTATAACCTGTTTATGATAACCATAGTAAAGTGTAATCTATTAAACCATTTAATTATCCATATAATAAAACCAATCATTTATCTCCATACTCGCCGTGAAATAACCAATATAAACTTTGGTAAGGGGTAAAGTGGGCACCATACCAAACCAAAGCACACACGAGACCCTTACATATGTTCCGTTTACACGTATTAAGTAGTCAAGTAGTTAACTAAATTTTAACTAAAATTACATTTACTATTATATGTCTGTGTATGTATTATTATGTGTGTCTGTCATACAGATTACCCTAGTATAGACGCCAGACTCTCACAAAGCAATCTCTTTCCTAGAACTTATATTTATTTAGTCCTAAGATTGCTTTGTGATGAGAAATAAAGATTATTATTAAGATTATTATTTTATTTTATACCGCCCTTCGTGAGTCTGTTTGGCCTGGTTGTACTTGGTTAGGTGGTAGAGAATGCATTAAGCATTAAGCTAGCTAATTGTACCGTAATATTATATAATATTGTGGTCAATAAAGAATAAATAAATAAATTATCGGCAAACACACTAACCTCGTCAACAACAATCTGCATGATGGCGTCGGGGTCCCGTCGCGCGAGGGCTGCGAGCGCGCGCGCCGCCATGTGCCGCAGCGCGGTGTAGTGCGCGCGGGTGAGTGCGGCGCACGCGCGCGCCCCGCCCGCCAGCTGCGGCCACAGCGCGCCGCCCACCTCGCCGCACACCGCCTCCACCACTTGCAGCCGGGAGATCAGCTCCTCGGCCGCCTCCGGCTGCTGGCTGGACAGCTCTGGGGATCGATTTCAAAGATTATTTGATATATTACATAAATATACATACATAGTGATTAAGTACTCTGTGCTGACATACATATATAATTTAATGTTGACATTGTATAGTGGTTCCTTTTGGTTATAATTTGTATATTTTTTTTTAACTACTCTATCGAATTGGGGACACCTGTAAGGTTAGATGTAGTGTGATTTTAATAAATAAATAAATAAATAAATAAATATTTTTTTCATCTAACAAACATCTATACAGGGTGAGTTACGGATGGCTAAATCCTAAACTATGTATAAATGAATAGCGAAAAGTGCTCTCGGACCCATTTTGATGAGGACTAACACTGCATCATTGGATTTAAAAAAAATCAATAGTCCTAGCCTAGAATCGATTTTGACCTTTTGATTTTGAAAAAAATAACACACCCTGTATTATTTCATCAATCAACAGTATCGCTCGTAAGGATCGAATTCTGGAAAGTAACAAAGTACGGCAAACTCAAGGAAATTGCTGAAATTATTAAATGGGCCTATCACAGGTAGGACATAGCGATCAGCATTGTATATAACTATCAACTGTGTTGTACCTATGATCCACAATAAATTATCTTTGACTTTTGAGGTTAAGCCTACACTATCGAGCACTCACTGACCTTCATCAGTCATGACGTGGTCGAAGGGCTGCGTGATGAACTCCCACAGCTTGGGCAGCTTGTCGGGCAGCTCGTCGCCGAAGTACCGGGTGAGGCTGGTCAATGCCAGGGTGGCGCCGCGCCGCTGGATCCTCAGCAACTTGCGGCCCTGGACAGTGGTTGCAGCTGTGAGTACTTCATGTTTGACGAGTGAGATAAGAATAGGCATGTTGACTAATTTTAGGAATTTTTAAAAATTGATAAATAAAAATCATTATCAAATTTCCCACCAAAAACGTCGCGTCACTAAACTACGAGTATATTCAACACTATCTGACTGCTGAAGTTAATTGAATTTGCATATAAAATACTTTCAATGATGTCATAAGCTCAAAATGGCGTTTGAGGTCACGTGACCGTGAGTACAATTTTTAACATTTTAAATTAATGATATTTAATTTATTGTGATTGAATGCGATAAAATAATCATATTTTAGGCCTTTAAATGTTACCACTAGTATTTTAGACAAAAAACTATAGTAATTTATAATAAGTGTAAACATCCCTATTAAACGGTAATAAACGCCACGCACTCAATCGTCCTCATTTCAACTAGGATTAACTGAGTCTGGGGTACCATGGACAACTCACACACGCAGTGTACGTACTACAATAAGTACATTTTTTAGCGTCAGCAGTTTACGCTATTACGCTACATTAATGCATTTTGAGTCAGTGCGCTAATTGAGCCAAGCAATACCGGTCACGTAATCGCTCTATCATTTCTCATCTATCCTTTAATTAAATTCAGTTTATTTTATCAATAAACTATCAATTATCAACTTCCCAATATTAATTATCAACTACTATCAACAACCCAACGTAGGGGTTCCGTCGCCGCCCCTAAACCCACGCTGGGAAAAGAAATTCTCATCATTTAAATTTCTGCCTTCGAATCGAACCCATGTGTAAGTTACAGAGATGTTGTTTTTTGGTGCCTTTTCTTCTCTCATTCTTGGCCTGTAATGCATCAGTGCTTCCTATCACGACGGTGATGTCCATGGGCTTATCATCAGGTGGATCGTCAGGTCGTTTGCCTTCCAATACCAACTATTTATTATACTACAACTAGCTTAACTAAATTAAATGTATATTTAGTTGTGTATTTAGTCTAAATAAAAATTATTTCTTCTTCTTCTTCTTCTCTTACCATCACAAACAGTAACCCACCTCATCCTCCTCCGCCAGCAGAGTGTCGAGCGCCAGGTCGTGCGCGGGCGTGGAGCGCGGCCGCCCCCGGCGCGGCACCACGCGCTCGGCGGACTTCTGCGCCGCCACCAGCGTCAGGATGCCCACGTGCTTGTCCACTGGAACACGGTGGATGGTTCATGTAATGGACGGGTTGTGTCGTGTCTGAAGGTCAATGTCTTGTTACAAATATCAACAATGGGGATAGGGATGTTGACTAATTTTAGAATTAATTTTTATTTTATAGATAGGATCTTAATGTTCACGAAAAAATATTATAAAAGTAATAATGTTCAATTTAAAATAAAAAACTGATAAATAAAAATCAATATTAAATTAAATCAAATAAATAATAAAATATCACGTGACGTCACTAACCGATATTCAATACTAGCGGTCTATTGAAGTTCGTTGAATTTGCTTATAAAATACGGACAGTGACGTCATATCCTCAAAATGGCGTTTGAGGTCACGTGACAGTGAGTACTATTTTTAACATTTTAAATTAATGTTATTTAATTTACTGTGATTAATTTCGATTAAAGAATAATATTTTAGGTATTTAAATGTTACCATCAATACTTTAAACATAAATTTATATTAATTTACAGTTAGTGTCAACATCTCTATTACCATAATACGGCAGCATTGACAGGACATGGCACACACAAAGATGAGGTAACAGCTATATGTCGACTACCTCACATACGCTATAGATACAGTGCTACAAGGATCTTTTGGCGCGTGGCGAAAATCGGAACTACTGCCGCCATCTTGCTAAGTGTCACTTTTTGACATCTCATTCAGTGCACCCGTCACTGTGGCCGCGTTCCACTTGACGACCACGGTCGTCATGGTCGCGGCGAATACATCATAGATGACGTCATTTAATTTCCGGGTGGGTCGAAGTGGTCGAAATGCAGTGCTACCAGATATTATTTATTTATTATTGATATAATTATGTTCAATTATGTAAATAATTTTAATGTATACATTTTTGCTACTATAATTAAATTGATAAATAATTATAAAAACCGCGGTCGTGAGCGTGATCATTGTGAACGTCAAGTGGAACGCAGGGTGTACTTCTACGAGGGCGCCCCCCTGTCAATGTCATCCACGCGCCAAAAGATCCTTGTAGCACTGTAGTCTATCAACTACCAATTTGTTATTTGTTTAAGCTAGTGACACTGATTGATAAATGATATTATATTTGACATACATAAAGTATTTTTTTAACTACGAAATGCTATGTACTCGTAACATGCTAAAAACACTCCATTCAAAACATCAAACATAAGCCGAAAAATCAAAAGTAAATACCAAAATAACGTGCATCTATGTTTCGACTTTTCTATTAATAAAGAAACTCATATTATTAAAATGTAAATAATAGTAAAAAGCAAAGCGAATCGGAGAAATATGTTTCAAATATTGGAGTTCAATATGTCTATGTCAATAAGTCTATTAAAACATGTAGGGGCACAAACTTACATATGGGGTGTGAGGTATCGTTCAAAGCAATTCTCGATCATCTGTTGGTGATTGTTACACAAGTTTTGAACGGTGTCATGGTTTGTATCACTTTCATTTGATACCCTGAAGCAGCATTTCTAATTACTCACTTTTCCGAGCACCATTTCGTAATCAGTATTAAATTTTAAACGTATATCTTGTACATGTATTGTACACTTGTATTGTCTGTAATGTATAAGGTATTGTAAGGTAGCGGCAACCAAAAAGCAACGAGCATGCAACTCACGCGCAGGCGACTGACAGTGTGTGGCGGCGGGCGTCTTGCCCTCGCTGCCGCTGTCGCCGCTCGCAGAGTCCGCGTCCTCGCTGCTCTCCAGCGACACGCGCGGCGTGTACTCCGGGTCGCATCTTGATAGAGATATACGTACAACAAAATCAAATATAAATATATGCAACACGGACTCCCTGTGTCGGGGGTTGGCACATGGTTGGCACCCACGCACAACGTGGCCACATGTGGACATCGCACAAAAGACAAGAACACATACGCCCAGACCGAGAAAATAAATGGACTCACTGGGAATCGAACCGGCGCCGCGGTGATCCGGCATAATGATCACCATTACGTTGCAATGTCATCATCAAATGTGTCAATTTTGCTCTGTTGTAAACCGCAGATGTGGCATACAGAATTAAAATTAATCAATCAATTATGCGATCTTTCATAGGGCTTGGTGTTTCTATAATAAAATCCCAAAATTAATACGTGACTTGCCAATAGAATCTTTCAAAAAACGTGTAAAAACACAATTGTTAGGCAAGGGATATTATAGTGTAGACGAGTATTTAAATGACACAGACGCATGGAAATGACCAGCTCTGCAACCAGTTCCGCTCAGAATAATAAATACTTTTGTGTTATTATCTTTTTGTGTAATATTTTTTTTTAGATGTGCTGAGGACTCTGAGGATTGAGGTTTCTTTAGGCTTTTCTTCTTCTCCATGATAAAGCACCTTTCCGAGAAGCCAAAAAATGACGTGTGTCAGTGATACCTATATGAATAAAATATTTTGACTTTTACTTTGAAAGTCGAAATATTTTACATACATACAAATTAGTTTTTCTGGAATATACCTATGTCTTCAAGAAAAGAGTGAATAGAAATTTACTAAATTAATATGCACACCACCTTAGACCACATCTCCACTTACCATCAGGTGGGATTGTGGTCAATAAATGTTTACTCAATAACTTGTATACTGACACCAACCTGAGAAACGCCTTGAGATTGACGAGGACCTTGTTATTGGGACACGGATCCCTGTTCACCAGCTGCCCCATGAGCACGGCGAGGGTGTCGGCCGAGTGCGCCTGCAGCTCCTCCGAGCCCTCCTTCTTGATGCTCTCCATCAGCGGCCGGATCACTGGGTTCAGTCTCTCCGGGAGGGAGTGGAGGTTCGCGCACGCGCCGCCTAACGCTGCCTGGACCCTGGAGGGGATGAGGAAAGTGTTTTATTAAATTACTTCAATATCATGGCAATACTTATATAATGGCAATACTTATATAATATTGTATGCCCGTTTGTGGTGGGAATACAGAGATCCATCTGTTTGACTTGTTACACCTGACTTTAATTGTACCTGTATTCCACAATAAATATGATTGATTGATACTTGCTTAATAACGATCATACCTCAATTTTAAGTTAAAAGTTAAGCAACGGGGGCGTGCTCGGTAATTGGATGGGTGACCTTTAGTGGTAAACATTTCTTGAACACTTCCGTGCTTCGGAGGACACGTAAAGCCGTCGGTCCCAGTTGTTATACATTAATTATTCATAGGTATCACGCTGGTTAAGCGCTGGTAGGCAGTTGTTTCGGTTGAGAACATAAAAACAATGCTAGTTAACTGATAAGACAGTTTATTGTTAAAAACTTAAACTATTCCTTTTCAGCGATATTTCACTTTACCAAAGCAAGTGATTAAGTTCTAGTATGCAGGCATGCATAACATTCGAGTCGTAGTTCATCTAACACTGGCCATGGCAATGACATGGCGGCTGGCTCACTAACGTCACGTGGACCACCTGGTGTATTCAAGCCGGAGTCCAGCTAACTGTCTCTACTTGTAGGGACGTGACCTATTTGCTGACGACATGAAATCGTAAACCTATGCACCCGCGCAAGACACACGTCTCTGCAGTCGCCTCCTAACACCCGTTTGGTTAACCCGTTTCTAAATTGTACCGGTACCGTGTAAATTGTAATGTAACTGTCAAGTAAAATAGTAAAGCGACTCAACACATCCAGACTTTAATTTCAATACAACATAACCTTCTGAAGAAACAGTAATATCAGTCTTGCATCAATAAATTCAATTGGTGACCCTCAGTACATCATATAACAACTCTACTCACGACACATGCAGCGTGGCCTGCTCGCTGCAGCACTGCGCGACGGCCAGCTGCAGCGCGCGCCGCCGCTCCTCCAGCGTCTGCCCCACGCGCTTCGACTTCAGCCCCGCCACCAGCGGCTGGCTCACCGACGTCATGTGGACCACCTGGTGCCGTACAATACAATCATATTACTAACTTACATATTAAAAATTAATAAAAATGAATTTTATTTAATTCATTAAAATAATATATTAAAAATAAAATATTAAAAATAAAAAAAAACATTGTGTTTTAATTAGAATATTATCGTCCTATAATGTCATTATCCAAAATTTTGATATTTTCATGGGTACTTTGGCTATGGCTAAAGTGCTTATTCGTGAAACCATCAAATGAGCAACCTACTTTGTAATTTTATATTTTTATTTGATTTTTTTTATCATTAATATTTAACACTTTTTTCTCTTTTTCAAGCTGTGTTCACTGTATTTAGAATGGACACTGTGTGTCCTCATTCCTTAATTAATCAAAGATGTGCTACCAAAGTTCATTCCATTTGTGAACCAAACAAAAAACCATTGTTATCTCATACATGTTATAAAATACATAATATGAGTGAGATATATTCATATAATGAAAATGATTATCCGTGCATGAAAGATACCTACTTTTTAAATGTAAATTTTACATAATATCGCAAATTGGAAGCAAGTTTGAAAACATAATGTAATCAGGGTAAACTTTATAAGCAAGATGACACTCAATGGAGCTGATAGAAACACTCACTTGTTCTAGCCTCAGGATATTGTTGAACTCCTCGCCGTCCATCGGCAGCTTGTAGTGCTTCATCATGGCCAGCAGGTCGCGGGCCTCCTGCAGTAACCTGTTTTTGTTGTAATAAATGTAATACATGAAATTAAATTTATCAAATATACTAGTGATACCCGGCGTGCTATTAATAATAAAAAAAAATTGTATGGAACAAGTCGAAAATCGAAAATGTGCCTCATGCATTGTTTTAGTGGCCTCAAACCACCTTCGGATTATTGCCTTCAAATGAAACCATTGTGGGGCATATCGTAAGGATGGTTTCAAAGTCTTTAAAAGACATCCGTACAAACATATTTTGTAATTTACTATCGAATAAGATATTTATTAGATTAGTAAATAATAGAATCGTTTAATTTAAATTCTTAAATAGTAGTCTCAATCCACGATATTCACCTATTGCAGTTGAGCGCGACCTCGTCGTAGTACAGGGACTGGTTGAGCGCCGCGTGAAGCGTACTCGTCAGCAGCGGCGGCGCCAGCTGCGAGATGTCCTCGCACGCCTCCTGACATACAAACAGTGTATGTTACATCTAATACCTTGAAGAGTCCCCGAAGACTGCAAACTTTAAATCGGCTGATAGTTTGATCGGGTTCGTAATCAGGATAGGGAGGTATGTAACTGCGCACATTGCTACGATTCGCTACTAGCGTACCATTTCTATTCGAATCGAAGCGTGCTAGAAACTCTCCGTCTAAATGGGCCTTAAAATAAACAAACATCTGAAAACTTTTTGAACCAGTATTATTGCCTATTTGGTTTTACTACTCTCACTATTCGCACAGACAGTAGAATCGATGAGAAATAATAGTTAACGTCAAGAAAAGTTTACTCATGTTAAAGTTTCATATAAATCATAATGCGACGTTGCCAGCTTGCGTAAAGAGATTTCACATTAGGTGATTTACATTCAAGTATTTAATTTGTATGAAAATGAAAAATAAAAAAATTACAAACAGCATTGAACCTATACTGAAAAATGGCCAATTTAATGGTCTGAATAACAGGTTACTGGATAACCTCAGGAACACGTTATAGATAAACTCAATTGTAATTTATCAATATAAAATACATACTATAATATTATTTAAAAATCTTTGTCATCATAAAATAACAGACGAGGCTATAATGTCTATATATCTCTCGTACGTATTTATCAACTGATTTCAATCAAGTATAACATTGACCCATGGAGTATAGAACTAGCGCCATTTTGGAATAGCCATTGTTGGAAGCTCTATTTTCAGTAAACAGCTGGACACTTTCAACTTTCCCCTCATCTCATGGCCCTCCTTCTACCCATCCTCCATGCATTAACTATAATCACTCTGTCGCGCACACTAACCTGTGCGCCGTCCTTGTCTCTCGCGGCGTGTATGCTGGGCGGGTACATGTTGTGCTGCAGCGTGTGGCGCGCCCACGACGACACCACGAGGCTGGCCACCAGCCGCTGCAGCGCGCTGCCCGACCGCAGGTACGCCACCATCACCTGCTCACAATGCCAGATTTATGTTTTTTATCACTGTAGGCCAATTACATTATATGTATAAAAAGAGGTAGATATGCCAAGACGGCGCTGAATAATTTCAGCCGAATTTAGTCAAGTATAGCGATTTTAATTCAGACAGTTGATAGCTGCCTCTGAGTGAGGCCGTCTAGTTGTCTTTTTCACTATAATATGGTTTTAGTAGTGCCATCCCTTTTACATAATTTACCAATGTAATAAGGATTGGTGTAGTGAAACAAAAGATAAACGTGTGTGTGTTGTAGCTCGGTCGGAACAGATTTTTTGGTTGATTTGTAAGGGCATAACGTATCTATAGTTTAATATGATTGGTGTAGGCCAATTTATTTCCGCCGCCCCATGTACCTTTCTAAAATAATAATTTTCCATTCATAGTAAGGAAGGCACTGAATTAGTCACTAGGAAAGTGCGTGAAAAAACAAGAATTACAAGTTTTTACGGCACTTTTTAATAGCAAAATCATATGTAATATCATCTTCTGAAATGTGCCGTCCCTAGGCCGCAGCCTATACGGCCTATAAAATAGGGATACACATTTCCTTATTTACTTACTTTTACATAACAGTCAATAGGACTCTCATCTTCTGCCTTATAGTCTATGCCGGGAGCCGGCTGGACTAGGTAGCACGACAGGTATCCTATAGACAAAAATATATTTATGATAATTCGTGACAAAAATAACAGACTTCAAAATTTGGGATAACTCAAAAACTACTCATCAGATCTCGCTCAAATTTAAGTAAAACCACATGAAACAGGCATCAGCTTTCGATTAAGAAAAGAATCATCAAAATCGGTTCATCCAGTCGAAAGTTCTGAGGTAACAAACATAAAAAATACAGTCGAATTGAATACCTCCTCTTTTTTTGAAGTCGGTTAAGAATGTAGGACATTTATGTCCTATTGTATAAATTAAGGCTATATATTCCACCAATTATGAATCTTCCGAACCTATTTATAAAGCTCATAGACTGACAGAGACACATGATACGAGTAATATTTGATATTTATTGGAATCTGTTTGCCAAATACATTTGTAGCATTCAAACTCTCTAGCGGGGCCTGTGTTTCACAAGTTGTACAACCCAGTAATCATAACAACTACTAATATACTGACCCAGTATGTCCGCGGCGAGGCACCGCGCGCGCGTCACATTGCGGTCGCGCACAGCACAGGGCTGGGACTCGCTGCCACCGATGTACCACTTCTGACTGGCGTGGAGCTCCGCCCCCTGGCCCGGAGGCCCCGCCCCCTGACCCAGAGGCCCCGCCCCTGCGGTCGGTGCGCCCGGGACACTCCGTTCGGGGGATTGGGAGTTGGTGCGCGTGCGTCGCTCCTGGAATATTCATTTTATAGTGTAAGCAGTCGGCCGGGGTGTTTTCGTTAGATAGCATTGGTTAAGCCATGTCGCAGGCATTCGGGGGGTATTACAACTTCCGACACTTGGGTTGGCTACAAACTCCTCCACCAATCCGCAGTGGAGCCGCGTGATGGAGTATGTTCTAGGCCTCAGTTACGCGGAGAGGCCAGTTTCCTATATGAAACCTATGTCTCGGGAATAAATTTACATAGGTTGTACAAAGAATAGCCAGGCGAAGCAGTTTTATTTGCAGCCGTCGCCAGACGAAGTATAAATAGTTCATTATAAATTAAAACAATATTGACACTGAGTTCATTAATGTGCTTGTTCATGTTGAGTGAATTAGTAATGACGCAATGTTAATTGTTGTAACAGCGTGTCTGACATGTTGTTGGGTAAGGTCATGTCTGCTTCATTATTTATAGTCTTATGTTTACATACATTTTATTTAATACGTATTTAAATACCGAAGCACCTTTCCGAAATGGTGGTAGAATCTAAAGACGTTCATAAGTGTCATACAATACCTATAATACGTGAACTAATCATTTCATTTGATATTGCATTTCTAGCGGGGCGTGTGTTTCGTACTTCTATTTGTATATTTATGCACCACCCACCCTTCATACAATACACATTTCATTCCTCTATCTTAGGTTGTGTGGAAAAGATCGCTCTTAGTGCCAAGGCCACCTATAGCCTGATTTATTACACTTAAATTATCTGGCTGCATAGAAAATAAAGTCTACTATAGTCTTAAATTAAAATTTAAAAAACCCCCGACAGTTTTATTTACACTAAACAAAGTTAAGAACTCTTTCGATTATGTCACCTTTCAAATAAAAAAAAACTAGACAAAACAGTTTCATCCGTTTTCACACACAGACATACAGATCCACAGACACGTCAAACTTATAACACCCCTCTGTTTTCGTAAGGGTTCGTTTCGTAAGTAAATAATTATTTGCTTAACCCACTAGGTTTCCCTGTGACGTGGGTGCCATGGACAACACACAAGACAAGGACACTCACACCTATACTCAAGTCAAACTCGGTTCGGACTCGATGTAAACATTGTGTCTGATAGTGTTGCATAGCAACCACAAACAAACAGGCGTATGAAACTTTTTGTTGTAATGTCAGTAACTTATTATTTTTGTTTGCTTTATTTTGTTTGTTTTTTTAACAAATCAAGTGCCTTCTTAATGAAAAATGCATTAAAATAATTACATAAATAGTGACTTCACTTGAAACCTAACTTTGATGTCCTAACCTCAAAATGTCCTACATTAGTACGTTTTACTGTGGCATTGTTCGCTATTACTTCAAAGTGACCTGAAGTATCTACAAGAAATTTATATTTGTTGAGGTTAACACTTTCGCAACGGCCATACTAAATTAAAGTGTTAAACGCTCGTATTAGCAACACAACACTTTGGCTGACAATTGGTATAGGTGACTGCTAATGGCAAAATAAATCTTCTAAGATGATTTCTTAGGTAAATTAAATCACCAACCTTTGTTTGAAGCTTTGATCACTAATCTTGTGGCAAGGTGTGACCTGTGCCTTGCAATGAGCCATAGTTGGGAATAGGAATAAGGGACTTTATGAAATAAAATGAAAACATTATCTTTACAGGTTTAATTTTTAACAACATCAAATATTCATATCAGTAATCAGTAGCCTCGCTCAAACCCTTAAGGTTAATCACTCTCTGATTGTGACGTGTCTGATGATGTAGTGTCCTCATTCAAGTCACAGACTTGAATGACAAACCGATCTATGACATCATCAGTTATGCCATCCAAATCACTCATCCTTAACTCTTCTTTCTTAATATGGTTCATACAATTCTGCCATGCTGCAGGTGTAATTAATATAATATAATTCAAATATTAACAGTCCGTTTTCAACAAATCTATCTTCATTTCCTGAAAAGAAAAGACAAATATAATATATGTTGTGATTCATTTATAACTTGTATATAACAGTTATATAAGTCATTCCTAAAATTACACTAAATTACTAAAAGTAATTTAAAAATTAACCAAGTTATGTATTTGTGACTTTTTATAATATGTATTTAAGGTTTTTTTTCTTTTTAGATATTGTACAATTATTTTAAACTTGAAATAAGTAAATAAATAAACGGTAACACATTGTACCTTGTGCGGCACACATAACACATCACTATAACACCCATGACCCGAGTAGAAAATATTTATCTATCACATAAATATTTTCCCCGTCCGGGAGTCAAACTCAGGTCCCCTCACTTTGCAGGCAGGGTCACTACCAACTAGGCTACAGAGCCATCATGTATATAATATTAAAATTTTCAAGAAACTGAAATACCTACCAATATGGACTATGATTAACCTCTTTCCTTTTCTCAAAGGTTCTTTTAATCCTTTTGACAAGCCTTCTCTATGTGCTTCTCGGCTTGAATGCTCAAATCTTGCCACATTTTACTTCTTGTATGGCCTGAAATGCATAATATTATAACTTTATTATTTATAACATTCAAATTCAAAATCATTTTAACATAATAGGTGTCACTGATCCACTTGAACACATCATTATTCAAATATTTATCTCACAGATACTGGGCATTTGTAAAAGTAGGGTTTTGTTGCTCTTCCGCCCTTGCACAATTCATATGTATATTAAGTTATGAAGCATAAGCATACAAGTAGCATAACATATCCAAGGAAGACAATTTAATAAGCTCAACTTCAAGTCTACAGAAATTACCTATTATCAAACAATTAATAATAGGTTATTAATATCCCCCCCAATTCTTACAATGAAGTTTACATTGTATACTTCAGTCAGTTCAAGGCACTAATAGACATAAACTACTTTGAATAACTCCGATATTATGGCTTTAATTCACTTGTGTTTACTTGAGTTGTAAGAAATGATACATAAAATTTTAATAAAATATTTACCTTCATTGATCCATGTTTCATCGGTATAATATAATTTACGGCCTTCGTCCCTCATTTTCTTTTATCTCCACATTAGAATTTTATTTCTTGACCTTTTGTTTTGTTATCTCTTGAACATGTAATGGCGGACGGCTGCGAGCCGGCGAGCCCTGTTGATTTTATACCATACCGGGTCTATCTATGGCTACAGAGTACGTAATATTATAACATCTGTGCCCGCGGAAAAAGTTAGAACGGAACGCAACCGTTCTTTTTTTATCTTTTCAAATTAGATAAATTTATATTTTAATACCATAATAGAAAGAATAATTATGTATAAAATCGATATAGTCTTGGATATATTAAAATGAAAATTGGCTTTAGTTAATTTATTGTAATAAGATTTATTCTTAAGCATACTGCGTGGAATGAAACTTATTTATGCCGGAAAATAATACGACCAATTTGCAGAGCACGTTCGCACAATTATCGCTATACGGTTTTGGTAGTCATTTCTATTTATACAGATAGACCAAAATATTATATTTTGTTAAAAGGTTCCAAATTGCTCCTCGTAATTAAGGATGTGGGAGCAAGAATTGTTTATTGATGAAAGTGTAATATGATGTTGGTTTTTACCTCGTTTTCTCTAAGTGTGTTGTTGTTATAGTTCAATAGTGAGTTAATTAAGATGTCACAAATATCATAATTATTATTTAGTTCTATAATACTTATCTGGTGTACGAAACACAAATCAGTTTGTGAAAACCCTATAGAGGAATTTTAATGGTTTGTTTACATCGGGTCCGATTTGAATGTGAATGTAGTATAGACCGAGTACAGAAATTCAAACTCATCATTCAAATTTCCGCCTCGCTGAGAATCGAACCCAGGACCATTGGCGCGGCGATCCGGCATTGTAACCATTGCGCCACGCGGGTCGTCATAAGTGACCACCTGGGTGAATTAACTCCGGTGAGTAGTCTAGGGCATCTCGTCTACTCGTATTGTAAACAAAGTGTATTGTACCTTAGCGGGCACGTGCAGCAGCAGCGCGGAGTCGGCGGGCAGGCGCGCGGGCTGCATGGCCAGACACAGCCAGGCGGCCAGCGCGGGGCACGCCGCCACCAGCACCGCGCCCAGCCGCGCGTGACGCACCATGTTGCGCCACACCTGCACGCACACGCACAACGGTCAAATATAATACAAAGGCAATGATATTAAACTATATATACGTTATACCCTTACAAATCAACCAAAAAACCTGTTCCGACCGAGCTACAACACACACACGTTTATCTTTTGTTTCACTACACCAATCACTAGTACATTGGTAAATTATGTAAAAGGGATGGCGCTACTAAAACCATAATAGTGAAAAAGACAGCTAGACTGCCTCACTCAGAGGCAGCTATCAACTGTCTGAATTAAAATCGCTACACTTGTCTAAATTCGACTGACATAATTTCAGCGCCATCTTGGCATATCTTGTATATAATATCATTGTGCAATTGTCAGGAAAAGCCACACATCATTTGTCGTAACCGCTGTTTCCATAAAATTCCTACTATTTCTCGTAATAAGAATATATTAGATTTTTTTTGATTTATCTTTTATTTATTTTTTTGTTTTGTTTAATTTATTTACAAACTATTCTTATATGTATTTCTTTAAAGATGTTTTTGTTTGTTTTCCTGATGCTGTGCGGTGAAAAGCCGTAAATAAAGATTTTTCTTTCTTTCTAATTTACTTAATAAACACTTGTTTTTATAATTTATTTTATTTGTAACCCCATATACAGTTCACAAACAACGTTTATACTTTAATAGTATAACGTGTTCCTGCAGGTGGCTTGAGAGCCAGTTCTATCTTTCGTGGCCGGCAACGCGTCAGTGATACATTTGGTGTCGCTATGGGCGACGATAGCCACTTACCATCAGCAGGGTTTGAAATTATCCTGATACATAAATATGCCTCTAAATAATTATCGTGATAATTATCAGATACTTAATCGATAATTATTATCAAATATAACTTTTCAATCCTTAATATTAACCTTTAATAAATACAACATAATGTTTTTCTTGTTAATTTAATTATCAATGAAGTGCTATCCATTTATGTAAAGGATGATTTAATATTTATAATAAATATCACAAACATTTGGCTTAAGAGAGGCAGATTATATTTATTAAAGATAATTATAATTATCAACGATAATTATCGCTTTGAACCCTGACCATCAGGTCACTTGTCGGTAAGTTAATTAAACCAATAGCTTTGATAATAACATAATGTGTACTGTTAGATAGTGGGAAATAATTCACCTGTAGAGCAATCTCCTGTATCTCATGCACGTGTTCAAACAGCACTCGCTGATATATGTGCCTCATAGCCTCTTGCAGCAGCTCAGGGGTCCAGTTGAGGTACTGACTATCGTCTTCCTTGTTCAGTCCATTCTTCTTATCTTCTCCACCGCCGTTAGTTTCTCCGTTAGTCGGCTTCTCCGGGACGAGCGGCCGGGTCAACGTCCGCAGCGTTTGAAGGGTCGCTTTACGGACAGAACTGGTCGAGTGGTCGAGGTACGGCCAGAGACGAGGCAATACGTCGACTAAGTCCACAGGTCTGAAATGATACAAAGAATAATAATGATTCTTACATTTTTGTATTAATCAAGGGTACTTGATATTAATGCAAGCCTTTTTAAAATAAAATTCAAAATAATTTATTCAGGCGTGTATTTTGTCAATCTATTTATGCATTAATGTTTTCGTAAAAACAACAGATTATTTCAAGAATGAATGCTTTTGGTGCTTATTTAGGCGTTAGACTGCATACTACCACACTTTGTCTACTTCCAAGCTACATGTATAATAAAAAAAATGGAAAATAATTTTGTAAAACGTATTTCTCTTGAAGTCAGTACGTAAAATTCGGTGTTTTTTAAGACCTTAATACATTGCCGTCTAACCATACGTACGCGTTCGTAACGTTCGTTCACGTACGCACGCACGGTACGTACCCAAGCAGCGTATGCGCAGCGGGCAGCGCCATCAACGCGGCGAGCAGCGCCATGTACTGATGCGCGGGGGCGGCCAGCTCGTCCTGGTCGCGCAGCAGCCGCCACAGCCGTGCGCACAGCCGGGGCAGCGAGTCTGCACGCGCCGCCGCCAGCGCGCCCGCCGCGGGGGCCAGCGCGCCCGCCGCCACCCCCGACACGTCCTCCGCGGGGTCGTCCAGACCCCCCATTAGCTGTTCTAATGCGCCGCTCTCGATCGCCACGTCCTGGAGAGCGGTGCATTTTAATTAATGTAGTAGGTATGTGTGTGTTATAGGCTTTGTCATAGGCATCAACTAATACGGGTTTAAAGCCGCTTTTAAAAGGAATCAAACCACCGACCTGTCTCGCCGCCAGCAGGTACTTGAAGGCGAGCAAGGCGCCGTGCCGCGCCTCCCACTGCGGCTGCCGCGCTAGCGCTGCCAACTCCCGCGCGACCAGCCGCACGCGGTCAGCGCGCAGGCGCGCCAGCGCCACGCCCAGCGTCTGCGCGCACGTCTCACGCACCGGCGCTACCACCTGACACCGACACTCACGTTAACGACCGCTTCTTCATTGGACGACACGATAACGTTATCTTATTGTGTGTGTACACACGCATACACGAAAGCTTTCGTATGTATACAATACACACACATACAATGTACATAATGCACCAGCGGGAGTCTTGCTGTCGACGATAATTAATATTATCGTGTCGTTGTTGTCCAATGAGACAGAGTGCAATACGATTTCATATAAACATGTCTTTATCTCTATTCTAAAAGAAGTGTATTAATTTAAGTAATTTTACAATTTGGTGTATTAAACTCAAGCAAAGTATAACCACGTGATGTTTAAAAGAGCATATTGGGTAAACAATATAAAATGAATCACAAGAATGTTGTAGCAAAATTGTTGTCTTTTCTTAAAAGTAGCCATGGTAGACATACCTGATCTGAGACGAAGTCCCCAAATCGATCCAAGGCCAGGACGCATAATAATCTTAAAGCCATGTCTTCCAGCCACTCCTGATGCGCATCCTCCATCTAAACATGTACAACATACACTATGAAGACCGTGTAACTGTGTAAGAGGCTCTCGGGGTCACCAAAATATATTTACAATAGATGGTTGCCAATCATGTTTCACTGTGACATAAACTGCACAATAGATAAGCTTCGGTTTACTAATTGCCTTTGTTTCGCGCCACGCCGCTTAATTAATTATTAACTAAGAACGATTTTGGCAAACAATCATACCGCGCATGCTTTATAACGAAAGTTGTACAGAGGAGAAAAGTAACATGTTTTGTCTTGCCTATTTATGGACACATTAGCATCAGACATTTATACCTTTTATACCCACTCTTTCACAGCACCCCGCATAACAAATAAACCCACCTTAAATAGTACTTAATACCACTGAAATGTAATGAAAAAATGAAAAATGTACCATGTAATGTATTGAGATGAAACTGAAGTTATATTATTATTATGTATCTCGTAAATGTCACGGGTCCTAGATGTAATTTGACCCCATAGTTTGGTAGGCTAGCGTGGAGACACAGATCCAACATCTAGAGGCTCCTTTGAGAAACATAAGAAAAATGCGTGTGTGGTATTATTACCTGCTCCTTACTCATGCTGGGCCGCTTCGCAGCGCCGGTGACGACGGGCGCCTTGAGCAGCTCGCGCAGTGCGCTGGCGGCCCCGTGGCGCGCCTCCCACGCGCCGCGGAACAGCTGCGCCTGTAGCGCCGTGGTCCAGCCCTCCAGTGGCCAGCGCGCCTCCTCCGCCGCCCCCGCCGCGCCCGCCGCCCCCGCCCCGTAGCTCCACGCGCCGCTGCGCTCTGGCACCGCCCACTTGCTTTCCACTGGTGGACATTATTGATTACTAGCTTTTGCCTGCGATTTTTAGTCTGTATTTTTAGTATTGTCTCTGTTTTTACATTTCTAAGTCGAATCATGCCTGCTTTTTCATTAGTATGCATTCTATTGTGTGGTGACACACAAATAAAAGCTGCTTTATCTAATAAGATATTTAATTGCAAATAAATTACAATTCGATAATGATTTTAATATAGAACGCGTGTCTGTCGGGGAGCAGCTCGGTCAACTAACTCGCCTTGCCGCGTGACATGCTTATGCTGAGTTAGCTCCCATTGTCTTTAATTATTAGCTAATGTACGGGAATTCCGTACACATTCTAATGTATCCTATTAATATTATACATGTGAAAGTTTGTGAAGATGTTTGGATGTTTGTTCCTCAATCACGCCACAACTGCTTCACTGATTTGGCTGAAATCTGGAATGGAGATAGCCTATACTCTGGATTAACACAGGCTTTTTTTTATCCCGGAAAAATTCAGGGTTCCCGCGGGATTTGTAAAAATCTATATGCACGCGCGCGAAACCACGGGCATCATCCAATATTATGTATACTAATCCATCATTATACTAAAGGCACTTTATTTTTATGTGGTTCTATAAATCTAAAATAATTATTTCAAATTTCGTTTCGAAACCACTCTACCGCGGGCGAAGCCGCGCGCAAGAGCGAGTAGTACTATAATTTTTCCTTATTATTAAAACAAAGTCAAGGTCTTTACCCGAACAAAACCAAACATGATCATAAATTAAGTCTAAAAAATAAAAAGCATTAACTTACGCATACGCATATTGAGTGTTGTCACACACAATGGTATTTCAAGCGAGTACAACACACGTCGCAACAAACGCATTGTTTACACGCGAGCGTTTCTTTCAATGGAATTGTGACAATCCGAGAAAGTTATGCATTTTAGCTTAAACAAAGCATTGTAACCCGACCTTACGCGGCTGCCTGGCGAATAGTTTCATTGTTTTACAATGATATGACTCCAAACCAAAGTAAGTTTACGACTGCCCGCAATAAATTATGCTAATTATAATAAAAGGAAAAATATATATTCGTTGTAATGTAGAAAGGTCAATACAACTTACGAGAGCTGTTTCAAAGGGCCCCAAGCGTCATCCATACCGGTTAACGCTTCGACAGTGTCTAGAACTTTTGAATCTAGATGATTTTGTAAGAGCTGGAGACGATCACTGTTCTGCTAGTCGCCGTGAGAACAACACATTTTTAAACTGTTTTCCGACTTAATAATATTGGATTTAATTATTAAAACGCGATAATTATTCCAGACAGCTTGTTTGAGACAAGGTTACCACGCGTCATCCACATACGACGCATGATGAAGAGAAGATTCCCATCACAACGGATATTCAGATACCGACATATTAATTTACTACAGTCAATCATTTCAAATGGATAGATGGATAGGCATGGATAGGCTTGAAACATTTTCAAAAGCCACCAGCAAAAGCGCCATCTCTCTCTATCTCTTACGAACCGAATGAGATCAGCGTCACCATGTTTAACAATATGTACCTATTCAGCATTGGTGCAATTGGACCTATTATAATGCTATGTTTTTAGCGCGCGTTGACCCTGACCTTTATGTCAATGAGTGACGTGGTGTTGTGGTGTACTCACCCAGATACTCCTCATTGGTCTCAAGCTTGATCTTCTTCCGGTCGGGCTCGAGCGGCGGCGTGGGCGGCGCGGAGGGTCCCTCCTCGCAGTCGCGCGACTTCTGCTTGCTGAACGCCAGCCGCGCCTTGCGCTTCGCGAGGTTCATCTCGCGCGAGCTCAGCTTGCACGACATCAGCTCAGCGACCGGTGTCTGTGGAAACATTAGGCGTCAATAAATTGTCCCCGTGGCTTGTGTCGATCCTAAGTGATCGATTCCTGAGCGGTTCCGTGTTCACGTAAAGCGATCGGTCCCGGTTTTTATCGTAAGATAACAGTCGTTAAGCCATGTCAGAAGCCTACGGACGGCATAAAAACTTCCGACACCTGGGTTAGCCAGTAACCCTCCACCAATCCACTCTGAAGCAGCGTGGTGGAGAATGCCATAGGCCACTCCTCAAGAAGAGAGACTCATGCCCATTAATAGGTTGAAGCCAACCAGCCCGAAGCCAACATAATGAGGAATCAGGAAAGCGAGGATTGAATCTTAGAAGCAGTTTTATAGAACTTGTACTAGGCGTCAAATCTTAGAAGCACTCTTGTAGACGTCATTCTGCACCAAAAACTAACCCTGGTGGTATCGACGCAGACGGAGCCGCCTGTGCACAGGTCCTCGGTGGTGTACACGGCAGACAGGTCCATGCCGAGCGTGGCCGCCACGTCCAGCCCGAACCGGGAGTTTAGCTGCTGCTTCTGACGGGCCAGCCGTTCTTTCACATCTAAAGTATTCAACATGATTTAAAGAAAAAAAAAAGTTGTCTGTAAGGGCGCTTTCACATTAGGTCGCCAGTAGTGCGGCAGCAGCGCGACAGTAGCAGCGCGACAGACGCGCGGCTGTCGCGCTGCTACTTCTCTATACTAAAAAGAGCAGCGCGACAGCCGCGCGACACGTGATTTTCATAGTGGACGGCAGCGCGGCAGCCGCGTGCGATCAGTCGGCTTCAAGCCAGTGTTGCAATCGCACGTTCGAACACTTCCAACATACACAATGAGCGAATTTGACACAGAACAATTTATCGTTGAAGTTCAAAGGCGTCCTGCTTTGTGGGATTCGAGGATCGATGATTTTTTAGTTTTAGCTCTGTGCTAGATTAAATATCTGTTAAAAAAATAGACGACAAATATGTCTAGTCAAATTCGATAAAATATGGTTAAATGTCTTTTAATTTTAGAGATATGATTTTTTAAGTAATGAGGTAGCCACTGTCGCACCTACCTGCCCTTAATAAGAAAAACAATATATAAATAGGGTGTTATAAATTCCAAAAATAGGATAAAACCCATGGATGTATTACTCTAACTGGATAAGTAATTTTGTAGAGGTACCTGAGGACGGATGACGTCATAACCTTAGGACCATTTTTCTATTGTGTCCATGTTATCTATAGTCCCAGGACATATGATTCGATTATGATTTTTTATAATGGTATAAAAACATATAGGTAAGATGAATATTATAAGTAACGTAATTGTGGTGTAGCTTGCAACACTACACCAAAAAGTTAATGCAATTTTTCAATGAGGCGATTACGGTCATCGGGGATTTGTGAAGACTGTGGTCGTCGTTTTTGTTTGTGTTGCTTAAAATGTGGTGTTGTACTCTTATCAAATTATCAGTGAGAAAATTACAATAAAATCAATTGCAATATTTAATTCAGTTTTGAAGAAATTTTAATAAAATGTTTTATTTCAATATTATAAATACCACGAGAAAAATTACCAATAGAAAACATTTTAAAGATCCATATGAAAATAGGATATAATTTTTCTAAGTGTGGACACCCTACAATTATGAAGGATAACCTCAATCTGGACTGTGATTGGTCGAATAGTCCTTGAGATATGACGTCATCGAACTATTCTGTGCTTCAGGTACCTCTACAAGGTAAGCAATCCAGATAGTGTAATATATCCATGATAAAACCTTTTGTATGAACAAATGGGTAGGTACCATAGATATAGTATATCTATGGTAGGTACCCTAGGAACCCCATCTATAGACTTACCTAAGTTTATAACGAGTCTTTCTTCTGCGGAAATGCTGTTGCGAAATCGAGTATCACGGCGTTGAATACTACTCTCAAAAAGACGTAATAATTCGCCGAAAGACTTTCTTGACATTCGGACGTAATTAAAGAATTTTTTATTACTACCATATTTCAACACCTTGAATACTGTCACATAATCACTATTCACATGCCGATTTCGAAATAAAGGATCAATCCAGTAAATCCTTTTTTTATTATGAATGCGACGTCGATGGCGCCGAAGGAGAACCAACAAAAGCAGGAGCAACAAAGATGTTTCCTCTTTGGAGTCCATTATTTCAATAAACTGGCCACCCTGATCTAAGCAAGTCGCGCGGCTGTATTTGTAATGAGAAGGCATCCGCTGCTGCCGCGCTGCAGCCGCGCTGCTGCCGCACTACTGGCGACCTAATGTGAAAGCGCCCTAAAGTCGATTTACGGACGGTAATTTAACGTGACAACGTCATGACAAACCATTGATGAAATGATTGCATACTTTTATAGATAAGAAACTTTTATCTTTATACTACAACGCCATCTAGAACTCCTGAACTAAACTATTTTTTCAGCAAGTTCCTTTCTGACTTAATTGTGTATATAGTTTTGTTCATAGATGGCGCTTTCTCCATTGTTCGCTCGCTCGCGGAACGTGACAAATGAGTCATGCTTTTTCGTGCGTGCACCCCGCGTTCACCGTTTTAATAGACGTTATCACGTCAAAAAATATATTTGTTAACAAAATATTTGTTTAACAAAAGTTACAGCATTTTTTCCTGTCAACCAATTTTCTTGTTTTGATATAGCTTGGTAGCTATTCACTAGCTTTGGGGGTATTAATAAAAAATGGAAACAGAATAAAAACAATCAATATATTTTACTCAATCTGGCGAGCGCACTAACTTAGCAAAAGCCTGCCGAGTCTTGTCTTAAAGATACCCACAGTTCTATTATGGCGGGAAGCTATTCCAGCCCCATGGGGCTTGCATAAGGTGAGACGAATTTCGACCATTAGTGCTACATCATTTTATTTTTCAAATTAAACATATTTGCATCTAAACAAGAAAAAAACTATCAGCAAAAAGTGCACTTCGATCAGTGTAATTGTATCATCGCTACTAACTTTGAAACAAAAGAACATGATCTCTTGTGGGCGCTGCGAAATCGCAGGTTCTTTGTGATATTTTAAACAACCATTTATTTTTGGAAACAAGCAACAATATCAACTTGCGCTGCGCAGTTCGAACACTGATAATAACATACTGGTTATAATCAGCTTTTATTTTATATCGGCTATGCTAAACATATTGGATATGCAATTTTAATGACTATAATTGGAAGTTACTGTAAGACCTCTACATTATTTGTAACAAGCTTGGATTTTAGATACTTAGAAAGGAGGTTGACAGCTAGTCAGGGGACTAAAAACCTACCACCCTGAATGAATACCTTCGGGTTTAAACTAGGTGGTACAAAACCCAGCTTTCTCCAAGGCTTGAGTTCAAGAATGCTGGAGCTCTTACACCCTACTATGATGATAACTGTTTAACTTGAGATAGGGTCATGCTGACTGTACCTGCTACGGAGAGTCCCTCATCATCAACGTCATACTCGTGCCCCTCGGAGCCCATGAGGTGCGCGCCCTGCTGCAACACGCGCTCGATGTCGAAGGTCTCGCAGCGCAGCCGCCCGCCCTCGTCGACCTCTTCTTCATCTGGACCGTACAGGGTATTATTATATGTATTATGTTCAAACTAACAATGACAACTCTTTGATTAGTACTATAATCAATAGGGATTCAAGTGGTGAACCGTGAACTGTGAACACCTTTGGGGTGCAAAATGAAATATGACCGTAGCGCCCCCAGGGGGTTCAAGTGGAATGCTTAGCCTCTCGTGGGGTAAGGAACAGTCGGTAGGAGGCCTCGAGATTTATCCACAGTGCTCTATACTGATTTGAGCGGCCAACCATAGTGTCGGTCTTTTGACAGTAGACTAGGTAGGTTTCCTAAACCGCCGATATTGAAAAAGGATGTTTTGTTCAAAATCTGCTGAATACAGGTTCAATATTACATTATTCATCTATAATTTGAATTTCAGAACAAAAATATTCGCCTCAGAACTCGAGGTCATGAACAAAATCTGAATACATTTGATTTTCAAATGACTGACAAAATAAATATTTGACTTTCATAAAGCTTAGGTAAGTAAGTTACTTTTCAGTAAGTATATTTAAATTTCAATATGCCACTTATTCAGTAGACATGACAAAAAACTAAACCTTCCTCAGATCAATCTGCTGTTGAAACATAATCGATGATAAATCAACACGAGTACCTACCTACACCCAAAACTCTTAAAGAAATTTAAATTTATTCAGAAAATGAGTGACCAGACAAACTAAGCGATAAAATACCTACTAAGTTGCCTACCTACCTAACGGATTTCACGGTTAAGTAAAACAATACAATCATATTATTTTTTGACTGGATCGCGTCATTCTACTGCACAACTCGGAATGAACTCGAGAAACTATTGCTGCTAATGATTTCAAATGTATTCATCAATACCGAGTGAAGATCAATTTAGATAAGTTTGAGCTATAAATGGCCTGTAAGTAGCTTTAAATTCATGTCATCCCATAGACTTAAATTATCTTTTTGTCATCCTGGCTTATTCACACTGTATACCTACCTACCTAGCTGGAAGGACCTATCATATTATGACCGATAACTCCGATAAGCTACTAGCTACGACCTAGCCAGGGAGCCACGACCGTGATCCTTCTCAATTTACATGATAATCGCAACAACAATGCCTCATTGAAGACGTTTTGTTTAACATTACCTACTTAAAGTTTACGATGTTAATGTAAAGGTGACACGGATTTGCATTTGACAAACGTTATTGATGGGTTTGCACAATACGAGTAATTTCTTACAATGCGCATTCTATTGCCCATAAATAGTACAATTTATAATGTATATTTACAACCTATTTCAAGTACAAAATAATGATAGCCCACAGGATATTAATATCCGTTCAACTCTTATTAAATCATAAATAATATTTTCATACCACTCGTTAATGTTGTTCATAAAAATGGTACTTACATTATCTAATAATATGATTGTATGAAACGGTCTAATTTATTTAAAGTTTATTTCCGTCTTTTACCGGAATAATTTCGTTTACATATTTAGAATACTAATGAGATACTTGAGCTTGCATTTTCTGTACCAATTGGTCGATTCTAGGCTCAGTTTTTGCTAAAGCTATCATTATTAATTTGCTGATTTACTTTACTAATTTAATTTATCTATCAATCATGCGTGACCATTAATAGATTAAATTATGAACATAAGTACATTCATTTTAACAATAATTGTATGCTTTTCTTCATTACGATTGATTGTTTGACTTCATAGTAGCCGAATATTAGAAGCTTCTAGCATAGACTTATAGCTTCTAGTGCAAACTTCGCAGATACAAAAATAAAACAGGCGTCATTAGGAGATTGTTGCGATTAAGCCACAAGGTCACTAACATTCAAACCGCTATCTCAAATGTAGGTCAGACAAAGAAAATATGTCTATCATACTCAAACGCAATAATAGCCGATACTATACGAGAATAATTTTTAGAAAGCTCTCTTTCACACAATCTCTTTTCTTGCCATTTATGACGACTTATTAACTTTTCGTAACGTACTGCCATTCTAAATAGCAGACTCTTTGATACGCGACATTTATCTGTTGCCAAAAAGCTTTATCACAAAAGAAAGAGATAACTCTATCTCTCTCTTTGCGATGGCTACTAACCCGGTACTAAATCGGTCTCATGCGGGTAGGGTAGGGTTCAGAATTCGTTTATTTTCAGAGTAGTTACATCCATTGTTATGTGATTACTGAATAACAGGGTGTTTCTGTTTACACAGAAATAAATTCACCAGTAAGTAATTCGTTAAGGACTACGAGTATTTTTTCATTCGATACGGATACGCAACTCTATTTCATTTATTTAACATAGCACATCTCTGGTGGAAAAGCAGCCTAAGGCTGGTGCTCACATATTTAAATAGCGTGTATTTTAAAATATAACCTATAAAATATAGTCTTTCTATAGGTAAAGCTGTTAACTTATCTTTCTTTCCTTTTTCTAAGAAAGAAAGAGAGAGAGAGAGAGAGAGAGAGTCTTTCTTTCTTTTCTTTCTTCTTTCCTTTTTCTCTTTTATTTCTTGTCCGGTAAGCAAATCAGTGAAGCGTAAGTGTTACTGATGTACGTGGGTGACCACTTACCATCAGATGGCTCGTCTGCTCGGTTGTGGGCTTTTTACATAAAAAATGGTTTTCTTCAACATAGCAACCGAAGTACGTATATAATTAAACATTTCCAACACTGCAAGGTCTGCAAGGGTACCATCAATGACGGCACTTAGCGCCACTGTAAACTATGTTGATCATTAGGCTGGCATTGACCTAATAATACTTACCCAAGATGGAGAATTGTCTCGACTTACCTTTCACACCAGAAAAGGGCGGAGGTTGCCACTCCGGAACATTCGCCAGAATCGCTTCCACCGCCTGCATGGACAATAGAACAGTAAATCATAACCTCGCACCTGATAAATAGGTCGTATCTTATCGTTCGATAACCTCTGCCTCTGCACCGAACATTGGACTATCTTTAGGTGCAATTTATAACGCAAAGGTCAACTATTTAAGTGTTTTTATCAGATTAATTAGGAAATACGTATTATAAATGCAAGAGTTTGTTTTCTCTCATGAAATGACGAAACCAAAGATATCTCGACGTCTAGTATTGCGTGGGCAGGGGTGACTACTTTTCATCAGGTAACGCTTCTCGTTTAATTCTTATTTACATGAATCTGTCAGCAAAGTTCGTTGTCCTCAGGATACTGCGCAGTACAATATTTAGTGATCCGGAACGTTTACGTTTAAACCTGTACCCTCCATCAAATGGCTCCAAAAGACTGCTTAAACCTGTTGGTTTCATTGTTATTCAAACTGACCTGCGTAGCGGACTTGTACCTACATCAAACAGTCCAAAAATACCGTTAACAGAAACCTCTCAAACTAACCTGCGTAGCAGCAATTCTAGTCTCCCAGGCCGGCGAGGCAAGGTGTTTCATGAGGCGCGCGAGCAACCGATGCAGCTCCTCGGGGTGCGCCCGCTGCACCTCTCCCAGCTGGCGCGCCGCTGCCCGCCGCGTCGCCGGACCAGCGCCCGCCTCCAGTAGCACGAACAGCCGGTCCAACCTGGATACGGAGTTTAAACGTTCGTGTTGTAATTGTAACGTTGTTCGGTGGTGGATTAGGTAATTAGTTACAAAAATGTCTTCTTGACTTTCGATCTACGTATTTCTTTATCATATCCTATTTTTTGGCTAGTTTCTGGGCGTTCGGGGATTCTGGGTTATAACAAGGTTGGAGGAAAACCCATTCGCTATCACATCTTTTGCGTCCGGGTCAGAATTAACCCCCAACCCCGGCATACAGCTCAACGTAACTCCTCTAACAACCAGTGCCCCCTTTTTGACGTACTTCACTATATTTTAAAAGCGATGCCCTCTAAAAAAAGCTCGAGTACCGCATTGGAACCCCTTACAGCTTTTGTCGGAGAAAAATCTAAACTTCGTTCAAATGTCTGGGATTTTGAAGCCTTTCTGCGGTTTGGTGACAACGATTTAGGTTATGGTAGCTCTACTCGTATTTAAACAGCGATCTACAAGCCGTTAATAACGTCGCTAGCAAGCAGGACTGTTTTAACGGAGACTTATTTTTCATTACTTTCATCTCTAACTCTGATTGAAACTCTTATTGGCTCATATTAGCTAATGTTTTGGTCTAAAGCAAGTTTTAGACCTTTACGTAGAACAAAAAATATAAAAAACAATGAACTAATAACCTAACGTTTTAAAATCAACAAGGCAACTACGGGCAGATTGGAAGGACAACTTGATTAAATAAATAATTTCATGAAAAGCATATTTGAAGGGCATTGATAAATACCTAGCTACAATACAACATTAAACGTGTTGAAAATCCTACAATTTGCATGACTAGCCCAAATGATAACGACTACAACTTTGGAACCATAGTTCGAACGATAGAATTATTAAATGTACAAGGTACAATAATGGCTCCTATAAGTTTATGATGTATTGTTTACGATATATTGATTCTACCCATAAATAAGTATGGTTTAATTTAATTTGTATTTGTGAGACTGATTGTAACTTGTACCTAATTCTCTACAGGCACAGGACTATAATGGAACAAAGAACCATTATCTTGTCTCTTCAAGCATCATGCTTTGGGGATTAGTTCGGTTTCCAACATTCAAAGTTCAGTATGTTATCGATAGAATAGATTTCTAGAAATGATTGTTTTATCAAGAATATCAGGATTTCCCGTTTAAAAAAATATTCTTTTACTAAAGAATAATGAATTATACATGTCTGATTCCGCAAGATATAGCGATTTAGATGACCAAAGAATGAGAGACAAAAGAACTACCTAACTACAAAAAAAAAGATCTAGATTAATGGAGCGAAACAAGGCAACTTAACGGATGATGTCTGAAGAATGGATTTTTGAGCCAAAGGTTGAAGAAAAAGGAATAGAAAAAGCTCACTATGAAGAAAAGAAAAGACCCGAAAATAATTGTTCCGCGCCGCGCGTGTAAGTAAATGACAATGCTATTTTGAAGTATCTGTGTAGACAACAAAACTGCTATTTTAATAATCATCTTACTATTTTCTTCTAAAAACTAAATTCATAGTAGATACCTATTAAAGACGTAAGTAACTAAAGCTTAACCTTTTGTTTATTTTCTTCAGTAGACAGACTGACTTTTACACCTACTAATGTACCTATTAACATTTATTTAGTTACTCATATTTATGAGATTTTATATTTACCAGAATAATCTTTTAACATAGATTTATTAATAGCAGCAATTTGATCTTCTATGAATCATAATAAAAATGAAGTGCTAAAGTTCTTCGGCGCTCCCACGCAATCCCACGCAGGGGATATATCGCTAATTGCCAATCAATTTACTTCTTGTAAACTAATCAATATCGCAAATGGAAATCAATGAACCAATTCAGTTTTAATGAAACGACCGTGTGTGGGTTATTTATCGTGCTTTTAATGGGAATATAAAATCTTGTTAGTGCATAACTAGGTATCAAAGTATAATACCAGCATGAATATCGTGTTCATACTATTATACATATTATATGTACTATTTTTTCTTCTGTGGTACAACACAACCTACAATTTACATCATCAAAATTATGCAACCATTTATGAAGTTGTACCCTATATCAATAGTAAAAGCCTTATTAAATTATACACATATCGAACAAAACAAATTAATATTATATGCATAAGCTTTTCTACAGAAGCATTTCATTCATTGATGCGATGAAACTACACTTCAATAGACATGATGACTGAGTCGTCCCAGTATTTCTAGATGAAGCAGACAAAACTTTGTGCAAGAGTCTTGGTCGTTTTCATGTTTTATTATGAGTATTTAGACACGCTCAGGCATGTACTTTAGTCTTCCATTACTAGGAACCCTATTTCTACAGTATCAAACCCTATGTTGAAAATATACCCGATACAAACATATCCTATAAGCTATTCAGGTAACGTGGAAACAGACTAAAGAGTCATAATTACCGGACCATTAGATTAAAAAAAATCACAAGCAGACGGACAATCGGAGAGACCATTTTATAAGGATCAAAGGACGTAACTCTTGAATTACTCCATTTACGAGTACTACACGCGCAGGAACAAAATGATCATTTTTCCATCTTGATAAAAGGATACTCTTAACCGCATTAACCTCAGTGATCACATTACAACAGCAATTTTAATACTTGTTTCTGTATGTAACTTTTAGCCGTCGAAAAAAGAGCACGTCGCGTCAAACCTAATACTGTGCCAACTTTTCTAAATTCTTATGCTGATTTCGAAAAATACTAGCACGGGTTGGCGTATTAAATAATAACAGTATGACAGTTTTGTCTAAATTGAGACGGATACTTATATTATATTAAACAGAGATTTCATTTCATTCTTCTTTTTCTTCCAATAAATGACTGAAAACATTATCTCCGCTTTTACTAAGCAGATATAATAGCATAATACAAGCAGTAATAAATTGATAAGTGCAGATATCACTATAGTATAGCCCATTTTTTTAGACGATTCTTATCAAAGGGAGTCTATTAATTACGTGAGGCATTTTTAGCTATTTTCAGAACCCCCCCCCCCTCCCCCTCCTCTCTAGTGAGATGTCGTGAGATTTGGCTCAATCCCCTCTCCATCTCTATAATCTCATGTAATTAATTTACGCCCCCTTAGTAAACAATCTTACAGGGTCTTTTTGCCGTAAGTTATAATTTAATTAAAGGCTACATAAAATTAAAAGAATTAAAGGATAAAATATTGTCAGTTAATGCTAAAACTAATTTCTGTTTACTATATTTTTTTGTAAACTTTATTATGAAGAGAAAAGTTTTGATTTTTTGAAGTTATAGTACTTTAGGCGCGTTAAGAAATAGAAATAAATGGAAAAAATGATGAGAGTGAAATTTTAAGATATGTAACACGGAGGGAGGCACAAAAACGTCGCGAAAAACATCATTCGCGTTTTGTTTTTTTTTTTATTAGGTTGATTGTTTTTTTTACATTGTTATGCCCCGTTTACATGCGCGCGCGAGCCACGAGACTTTCCGCGAGACCCACGAGAGCCCGAGTGTGTAAACAGGTAGATCGCGCGCGCGTGTCGGGGCTCGCAGGGCTCGCGTCGGGAGCGGTTTTTTGGGCGCGTGCCAAAGGGTCTCGCGCGAGCGCTCGCGTGGTGTTCACATACGCGCGAGCTTCATTCAACAACGGCAACTAGCGCCATACGTACGTGTTCTATTGGATTCGTATTTTTCGAAATCGTATTAACTTTTACGCAAAATTATATGAAATAATAAAATATGGTACTGAATGATAATAATAATGAACCTTAAACCATTAATAATTAGACTTCGTTTATTGAAACTAATATTATAAAGAAGAGAATTTTGATGTTTTGTTCCTTTGTTTGTAATGAAAAAACTACTGGAAAGATTTCAAAACTAGGATGCTCTTTTATTTTAAAAATAAGAATCTGTACGCAAACCAAACAGACACTGAAAAAAAGAACAGAAATTAAAACTCATCATTCTAATTCCTGCCCCATTTTAGTTAAAAACAAAATATATTTAGTTGCTTATTGCACTAAAAAAAGCCTAATGTAGAGAAATCTACCCATATTACAATCTACATTGAGTATTTTGCCTATAAATTTTGACTAGGCATTAAGTATTTGTTATATCATATCCAAATATATTTTTTTTATGCTTTGAGCAGGCAAACGAGCAGACGGGTCACCTGATGGTAAGTGATCACCGCCGCCCATGGACATTAGCAACACCAGGGGCGTCACCAACGCGTTGCCGGCCAAGATGATGACGATAGACCCGCTTCTTGAAGGACCCCATGTCATTTATTATATAATTTCTAGAAGTAATATTTGTAACAGTAATTTGCAATTGAAATTTGGAAATAAAAACTATAGTCACTTTAATTTATGATTAGATATTAAACAGTAATAAAACAGTTCCTGTTCATTTCATTGAGACCCCAGATCCAGTATAATAACATACCACCAATTGTTATATATGTTTACCTAGTTCACTATTGAATCAGAGAAATCAATGACCACAAAAATCTCAAAATAAAATTAAATAAGCAGCTCAAATAGAAAAATGGAAACCCCTCCCGGAAATTCTATTACTGATAACTTACCTCGACGTCATGTTGAGTGGGTTATTTTTGCTCAAGTTTTAAATGTATCTTCCTGAAACAATTAACATAAAATTATCCTTAAACATTTGAAACACTAAACTAATCAATAATATTATTCATCTTTGGAGAAAAGTAGCATAAAAGTTATGTGATATTAAATCTTGTAATTCAGAATTAAAGATGTATTCAAATTAATTGGAAATCTTTATTATTTTGTAATCTGTATTGGACTTGTTTACTACAAATAGGAAGGGAGGATTCTTTTCCAGCAGTCAAGCCATTTACCGGCCCAGCAAGGGGTTTGAAGTTCAATTCCCAACCAGCGGGCCTATTATGAACTTTTATAAAACCATTCATGTTCCAGGCAATTCATTTCTCGTGCTTTAAACGACGTATGATTGGCTAAAAGTGTCACATGATCGATTTCGTAACACGAATTTGACGTTTATTTACACTGGAACTTGGCTGGAATTAAGAGTTCATAATAGACCGCCAGAGCAGATTTTGTGACATATTTGTCTTGGGATTGTGGGTTGTAATGTCTAACTTGTATTTTATCTTAAAAACTTTACATTTGGATTAACTTCTAAATTCAATGATTCCAAAAATTCTCAAATTTTCGAGAAAGTGTTGAAACATTCAATAGTATTATAAAATATGTTAATTCAAGGTTAGTTAATTTAATGCAGAACAAATATTAATTTCATATAAATAAAAAATGCTGGAAATAACATTGTCTACCAATTTCTGATAGTTATATTATATATATATAGTTGCTAGGCAAACATTCAAGTGAGTAATAGAAAAAAAGAAAACAAACATAATAACATTAGCATATAATTAAAATTATAAATAGTATAAATAAAGGTAAGGTAAGGTAATTATAAATAAAGTTGTTTAGAGTTATCCATTCAATAACTAATAGTTTTATTATTATTTTAGTATAGTTAAGGCAATGTTGAAGAGACTCACAATTTTACAACTGTATTTCTGCATGGTTGGACATGGTTTGGCTTGCGCATATTAAACAGAGTCTGTTTACTGTCTGGAGTATATTTAGGCGACTTTGCAGGTCAGACAAAGTCATTGTTTATTAGTCATATTTTATTGGGATTAATTGTAATAAATAAAGTATTAAAATAAACACAAAGAAAAATATTTATGATTTCTTGATTATGAGATGACCAACACTAAGAAGGTAATTAATTAGTTTCCATAATAATTAAATATATATGTATAGTATATAAGTACAGCTTGAGATGAATTTTTTCACACTTATACCGACTTAGCATTGCAATAAATTAGGCAGGTGCTTCATAAAGTTACAAAGTAAGTGAAGTACTGTATGTATAGCTTTAAGTTCATTATATTCTTTCTTATTCTTGTATCAAAATAATGTTTCCCTCTAATAAAAATTCTAGTCTTTGTAACCCAGTTTAGTTCATTGGTGGTCTGTATTATCAAAGAGGTTTTTACCTTCCTAGTTAGCCACCAGCTATCACCCTGTTTAAATGTTAGCAATATGTTAGCTATATCTTTGGTCATACTCATCATGATATTCCTATAAAGAATTAACACAAAGGCTACATTACTGAAATACTATGTAGCCATTCCTATCTATAAACCAAAAATTATTTACAGATCCAAAAGTATTCCTGGTTAATATAGCACTGGGGACCAGTAACTAATTAATTCACATTCAGTGCAAAGTTATAGTAGGTATAAATTGAGCATATCAAACTAAAGCTTTTCAAACCAGTGTAATCAGGATGAAGTTCCTGGTTTATGTTTTTTATTTGTTTTAGGTTTAATAAACACCTAATTATACAAGTAGTACCTAGTTTTTTCATAGGACGTATATGAATTTCTAAGAAAATTTATCTCCCAGATCATTTCAAATGTAAATAAGCAAAAAATTAATTTTATTTGAGGATAACACTTATTTTCAGTATATATTCAGCCTAACACTAATGAATGAAATAGATTTTTACTTTATGGAATCGTATAATTAACTGATAATGTACAAAAAGTAAGACCTAGACGGCGAGAGAGAAAGTATTTGAATTGAGACTGCATCATTACTACGACGATCAATACATTTATTCTAGACTTAATACGCCACGAATTACGTTGTACAATCTTTAGACATTCAACAATGATTATAGTTTTCGTAAACAGTGAGAAGGGATTTAGTAAGGACAATGATTAGAAAATAGGAATACAATATCACGGTAGTGTAACACGAACCATCCACACATGTTAACATATGGCCGAGACACGAGTATTGATTACTTCAATAGGAGCATTGAAAATAAACCCTCTTGGGCCTTCGAATTTGACCTTGTTTATATCATTAATCTGATGAAAGACTCATAACTAGCAGTTAGAAAGAATAGGAATGATTTTTTGGGTAGCAAATTACGCTGCGATAACTTACGAAGATAAATAATTCAGCCCCACATTTGCATTCAATCCGCATATTTAAGCACTCACCTTGCGTAACAAGGCAGATATCACGTCACTGCACCCAAATCTTTCCATATTTTAGGCCACTTAATTGCACACACGATAACATTCTCGTCAAAATGCACAACCAAAAAAAACCAACGTGACGAAAGGAAGCGCATCGTTCAAGCTTCAAATTTATACTGACAGCCATGCTGCTGATGATTCCGTCTTTATTCTGCATTTGTTTGCTGATTGGCGGAGGCAAAGCCCATAAAAAATAATAATGACACAATTCCACCAATCACCATCCAGTATCACAAAAATGTTTGCTATTTCTGCCAGAAACAAGTTGGCAACAATGTATTCATATTTTTTTTAAATAATGCAATCGCTTCAAAATTATTGATACTTTTAGATAATCTTGATGAAATATTTAAAATTAACTTCTAGTTATTATAATACAAATCTAAATTAGGTTTTACGCTTGCAGCAAAACTATATTTTTTCTTTAAGATTCAGGTGTAAATAGGATCAAACGTGATAAGTGACAACTTATTGTCAACAAAGTAAGTCAGTTACTATTGGATAATATAATGTCAATATTTGGTATGGTAAGCAATGATTGGTTCTTTACAATTTCTGTGGAATAAAATGGCGTTTTGAAAGTCCTATTCTTAGTTTAATAGAACTCATGTACGTCAGAACTCAGAGCAATGTAGTTTATAATTTTTACTCTACTCACTCTGTGGAATTGAAAAAGAGAATTTAGAGAGATTTAGAGGTTAGAAATGTGTTTGTTTTGAAATAATTTCCTACTTTTGATTTGATTGGAAAAATGGGGAAAAGGAAAAATAAAAACGTAGACAGAAAGAAGAAAATAAGCTTAGTTTTCGATGAGGCTAAGCGAAAGTAATACCAGTTACCTTTTAATGTTTATATTTTATATTGTGAGAGATGTATGTAATCTAAAGCACGTCCTTTTTTCAGAGATTTTTTATGTGGGTTTCGAAAAAGGAAATTAGAAAGGAAAAAAAAGGCACAAGAAGAGTTGCAACGTATGCTTAAAGAAGAAAAAAAACGAATAAAACAAGAGGTATGTAGGCGTTAAATTTTGCTACTACAATTAATTCCGAATGGCAGTTAATGATTGTTTGTTAAGGACGTGTACCTACCAGCTTATCTAAGTTACTACCCACACCAGGGTCCAAGTCTCTCCTCCAGAGGAAGCCTAAAGCATACAACACTGCTGCTCCAATGCAAATTGAAGAGCTAAGTGGTCAACCCATATATCGTCTTAAATTTTTAAAAATTGATACATGGTTTGGTAATAATGTTTTGAGCATATGCTCAAGATATTATTTATTACCATTAGCAGTCAACCACAGAACAATTTACCATGTGTGCATGGTGCAACAGTGTGCTGTTGCATACCCGGTTTATCACTTGGGCTTTACACAAGCCATTAAATTTACTATGTGCAATAATTATTCTTTATAGAGTATTTTATTTTGCTTACAGAATAAAGAATCATATAAGAAGCTTGTAGTGTCGAGTCGTCCAATACCAGATCTAGAACAGTTATTACAAGATGAATATGAGGATGATGAAGTAAATGTGAAAATTGTAGAGTTGTCCTCAGATACCTTACAAAAAAAGGATTTAGTTATTGGTGAGAATAAACCAAAAGAGACAAAAACAGAGGTAGTCAAAAAGAAAAAGGAAAAGCAGAATGGATTAGCAAAAGAAATCCAAGGAATGGATTATAATGGTGAAAATGAAGCAGAGGAATCTGAATCTGAAGAAAAGGTTGAAGATAATAAACCCAAAACGAAAAAAGAAGTTAAGAGAATGCTAAAGAAGCAAGCTACAAAGAAAATACAAAAAAGTAAAGTATTCCAAATGAAAAGTAAATTGGATAGAGTTCAAAACAAGAAAAAATCAATACAGAAAAAAGGACACATCAATGCTAAATCTGATAAAAGGAAAGACAAGACAAAAAAGAAAGTTGGTAGAAAGAAACGTAAATGAATTATTCAAATTATTCAAACAATAAATTGTTTCATTAATTTCAATTATTTTTAATAAAAAAATTACAGTACAAAAATGAGGTAGAATTTATTCTTAAAACAACACTTACAGCCTAATTTGAACATTGCATTGAATTTGGATTAATATCTTAAAATTTTAATGTAGTTAAATTACAATATTAGAAAATCTATGTAGCTATAAGCCAAACTATAAAACATGGACATGATATATCAACAAATTCAACAGATTCCCAGTATTTAATACTGTCCACTTAAGATTAGTTTTGTTATGCTTTTTAATATTCAAAATAAACTTTCCATCCTAAGATTTATTTCTGGGTGATTTTCTTTTAATCTGTGTATTGGCTGCTATATTTGTGAGCTTGGAAGTTTTAGAAATAGTAGATTCTTTATTAGTCCTGGTTTTCCTCGTTGTTATTGTATCTTGACTGCCATTTGAGGTGCTTGGTTCAATATTTTCCACACTAGTTGGAGCTTTTCTCTTATTTGGTGATTTTTTTAAATTGACTGCAGTATTACTTGCAGAATTTATATTAAGTGCTTCTGTACTGGCATCTGTGTGGTTTTTTCGTGATTTTGATAATTTTTTTGAATCTTTCTGCTGCCCAAGTGTTTCTTTTGGCTGAATTGACATTCCATCATCATCTAATTTATTCACTCTTTTAGGGGATATCTTCTTTTTATCCGAAGATAAGGGAACAGATAAATCTCGTTGGATATCTCCGTCTTTTGGAGGTGCTACTTCAATTTCCTTTTGTGGGGTTACTTTGCGTTTCCGAGAAGGAGCTGAAAGATTACTTACACTTATAGATTGGGTTTTCACTTGGTCTGTTGATTCAGATAAGTTCTTTCTCGGGGTCACTTTCCGCTTTGAAGGAGAAACGGATTCTTTTTCTTTAACAGGTGATATAAACTCCGGTTTGATATCATCTACTAACTTTTGCTTTAGGGGTGACTTTTTGCTAGGTGATTTCCGACCTACCTTGCCACTTGATGGGCATATATCATTATTTAGGCACTCATGGCACATTGGATTTACTGGCTGACAAACAGTTTGTCCAAAGCCGACCATGAGGTGATTTACTTCACTCCACAGATCAAAAGGTAGCCAAGACTGCAGAGCTTTGCGAGTGTCTTCAGGAGTTGCTGTGGGTTTTTTTACCCATCCTATTCTGTTGCTTATTCTATGAACATGTGTATCCACACCTGAAATGATTAAACGTTAAAAAAATCTAGCTGCTGATGCTAAAAATTCAGACAGTCAAATATGAAATGTATTCTTACCAATTCCCGTTGTTTTATTCCATGCTACTTGCATACAAATATGTGCCATTTTTGGCCCAACTCCTGTAAGCTTGCACAACTTGTCTACTGAATCTGGAATGTCCCCATCATATTGTTCTTTTAGAGTCTCGGTTGTTTTCTTTATATACTTAACTTTGGTCTGAAATTAATGTATAATAATTTACTATATTAGTGAACAGTTTGTTACAAACAGAAATTATAAGCAATATTTACTTTAAAATGAGAGTAAAGAAAGTAAAATATATGGAAAAAATCGAAATTTTCAAATACCTTCCAGAATCCCACAGGGTATATTAATTTTCCCAACTCTTCATCGCTTAAATTTAAAACATTATCAACAGTCAATCCTCTTTCCTTAAGGCGCTCCATGGCTGCAAATGTCACCTGATCCTTGGTTTGGCTAGACAGCATAAGAGCAATCAGACTTTGGTACCGCATTACCTAAAAAAAGACTCAATAATAATTCAGGAACTTAAATCCCTATAGTTATATTGCATTGTTCAGCACCAACTAGGAACTTTTTCTGTCTGTATCATGAAGTAGAGAATATAAAAAACACTATATTATTTATATGTATACCTTAGGAGATGCATTTTCATCCATAGCCTTATGGCAGCCCATGGTATCAACAGGGGCATCATTGTTAGACCTCATATTTCTTAGGTTGATAAGAAATTCCCTCCAGTTGGCGGGTTCCCACAGACCCTTGGACTCCTAAAGCAAATATTTTTAAGAAATCTGTTAGCAATAGGATTCAATCACAACAATGACAAAGTTGAGAGCTGATTGAAAACAAGCGATGGAGACGTGCCTCGTTATCTTTTTCAGGAGAGTCCTTCTCAAACTCAATTTTGATATGTGGTTTTTTTTCAAACTTATACATGCTTAAGTTCGGCGCTTCTTTTTTTTCCGGTTCTTCGGACTTTTCGCGACAATTTTGAGCGCTTACCGCGGTCTTCGCCTTACCACGTGGCATTTTGCGGAACAAGACGGAAATTACTGATCGTATTTTAATGCACTTTTATATTAAATTAAATCTAAAAAACTTCTCTTTTTTGTCGTATTGTAATTTGAATCATTTGAATTGATCTAAATTTCAATACAAAATTTCAAATTTGATTTTGACAAGTCTTGTTTGACTTTGAGTTTTGTTTTGACACTTTAGATCACAGAACACTTTTGACTTAAAAATTAAAATGTTAAAATACAATTGCTTACTATACTCTGTGGTTTTGATCCTGTCCCATGGATATATTACGCTCTCTGGATCACTGACCTTGCAGAAGTACCTGAAGTTCGATGACGTCATAACTTAAGGACTATTCGACCAATTACAGTCCGGATTGAGGTTGTCCTTCAGTAGGGTGTCCACACTTACTTAGAAAAATTATGACCTATTTTGATATGGTTCTTTAAAATGTTTTCTACTGGTAATTTTTCTCGTGGTAAAAAATATAATATACAATAGAAATAAAACATTTTATTAAACTTTCTTCAAAATTTCTGAATTTAAATATTGCAATTCTTTTTATTATAATTTTCTCACTGATAATTTGACAACAGTACAACTCCAAATTTTAAGCCACACAAACAAAACTTCTTCATAAATCCCCGTTGACACGCCCCGCCATACATAGTGACCCGCCACACTGAAAACTTTATGGTGCAGTGTTGCAAACTACCACACAATTACGTTACTTATATCCTCTCAACTGTGACGCGCGCTTTTAAAGATTGACGCGGATCTGTGACGCCGCGGCGGGGGGCGGGGAGCGGTACGCGGGAACGCTTTATAATATGACTATCTCTAAATTATAGTATGAGTGCTATATGTAATACTTATGTCGTTGGAATCATTATGAAACAAGCTAATCATTAAAACAAATATTAGTCCCGTATTGTTTTTTATTGTATTCATAATTTTAATGCGAAAAAAAATATTCGAAATAAATAAATAAATAAAAAGAAAAAATCGTCATAATTAAATGAAACAACCATTATTTCGTAATTATTATGTTTAATTTACATAAATATCCATAGTTTAACATGAATGAATAAAAATAAACCAAAATTAACTAAAAATTCGATTAAAATAACATTTAATATTTGCGGGGGGGAGGGGGGACACAAAAATGACTCTTAAAACGTCCAATACTCATTGTGGGTGTGGTCTATAGACTTGAAATTTTTTGTTTGTCCTCATTGTACTTTTCCCTATACTTTGTATAAGTTTGAGCAAGATAGAAGCATACTGTGACGCACAGTAGTCCACCAAATGTAAACAAGCTCCTGGAGCTTGTTCACATTGGGTGCTAAAATTACGACACGCTCTAGGAGCGCGCTCACAGCGGAGGGGATAATATTAATCTTAGATATTTTTAATATCATTATAAAAAATCACAATCAAATGATATATCCTGGGACTATAGATAACATGGACACAATACAAATATGGTCCTTCGGATATGACGTCATCGATTTTCAGGTACCTCTACAAAGTCAGTGATCCAGATAGAGTAATATGTATATCCATACTTGAAACGCGCTATAATTTTCTGTATTTGTCACGTGTCAAGTTGTCAAATATCATGTCATTCAGTCTTTCAGTCATAGTTTCTCTTTCTGTCAACTGTCATTTCGTTTTGTGAAGACTGAAGAAGATCAATGCACTTCATGAGTTTTTTAATTTCTGTATTAAAATAAAATAATCTCTTTAGTAGATAAAAGGATATAATACTTAGGTGAAATGCCAGAACTATTATTAGATCCTAATATAAGAGTATGGGTGTTTCTCCCAATAGTTATCATCACATTCCTAGTAGGAGTTGTGAGACACTACATATCGATTATTCTGTCCTCCCAGAAGAAGATAGAACTTCTGCAAGTCCAGGACAGGTAAGATATTAATTGTGTTAATTTTGTGTTACCCATTCACTGAGTAATTTGTATAATATGTCTGTGATGATTAGTGACACTTCAGTCATATTAATGTGATGTTATTTAGAATTTTAGAACCATATCATGATATCACTAAATAATGTCTAAGTTTTGCAAATCCACCAATTTATAAGCTTCCATTTCCGTATCTTGTTTATATCTTAAATAATTTTTTTTTATTTCCGTTGGTTGGAAGAAAATGCTGCGTTATCACTAAAACTGCCTATTGTACCTTCTTATTAAGTTCAATAAAGTTTTTTCATTATAATGCTACAAATATATTATTATAGTTGTGTATTTCATGAATTTGTTTATACAGCCAAGTGATGATAAGATCCAGACTGCTTCGTGAAAATGGAAAATATCTCTCTCGACAGTCATTCAACATGCGTCGCCACTGGTTTAATAATGAGGATAGCGGGTATTTTAAAGTACAGAAAAGGGCGGCAAATGCACAGGTAATTACCTATAATTAATCTTGTTCTAGTTCTGATTCCAGAATAATTGTAAGCATCAAATCTAAATATGACGACGTTTAATGCATTTAATGAAATAATCTATTTCTATAAAAGTCTTGCTTAATTATCTACCTATTTAAACTATATTTTTATACTCATTATTTAATTTCTAGAATCCCATGACAGACCCTGGCATGATGACAGACATGTTGAAAGGAAATGTGACCAACGTGCTGCCGATGATTGTCATTGGTGGCTGGATCAATTGGATGTTCAGCGGTTTCCTTACCAGTGAGTTCTTCAAACTGTACCTTTTTTCAAAGTGAGATGATGAATACTTTATTTTATTTATTTATTTAAGTATAACTTCTTATATGCTTACATAAGTACACACACGTTTTTTTCAATTCCAATTCTAGACTTGTATTAATTTCAATGCTCCTATCTTTATACCTACTTTGTAAATCAATCTCTATTAACATTGTAGCCAAAGTGCCATTTCCGCTGACCCTGCGCTTCAAGCCCATGCTGCAGCGCGGCGTGGAGCTGGCCAGCCTCGACGCCTCCTGGGTGTCCTCAGCTTCCTGGTACTTCCTCAATGTCTTTGGCCTGCGGACCATTTACACACTTGTGCTGGGAGAAAATAATGGTACAGTAACATTCAGTTTACATTGAGTAATAATTCTTGTTTCAGAGTAAGCATGATTAAATAGTATAGACGACGTGCTTTGCTTCGTCTTATTTTGCGTACTAATACAATGTGTATTTGTGGAAGATCATAAAATGGAACATCAAACCGGAACAATTTTGCGTGTATTCGGACGGAAGTTGAAGATGGCAGCACTATGCAATTGTCTACTGCCATTTGAGTACACGTGGTAGCGAGGATAACCGAGGAGAGCTATCGACTTGCCAGCCAACCAATGGACGTCACTCTTGGGACAGCCTCCGATCTGAGCGAATGCATAGAGTAGAACTTCATTACTCCTTAGACAGCCTCCGGGTTGAGCGGAACGCAACATGTGTATTATTGTTGGTTCTCCTAAATGCCGTACCACGCTGTCCAACTTCAAAATTCTACCACTTTTCGGAAGGGTTCTTTGTCGTGGAGGAGAAGAAAAGCCGTAAAGAAACTCCTCAGCACATCTTTTAAAAATTATAATAAACTTCTTCCCTGCGTTCCATTAGTGATTGGTTATCTTATTCGTGTCGCATAATAATCTGATCATGTGTATCAGTGGTCATCAAACATTTTTGTAACGAGTGTAAAACCTGTGTTTTAATGAGTTTCTGACAAAGTATGTAAACACCCAGTGTCTTATTACTTTCCCAACTCCCCCATGTACACGTTATATTTATATATTGTCTGCGTCTAAATAATATTAGAGGACGCAAGCGCACTCGCAGCTTCTTAACGGCATGTTTCAATGTTTCCAGCGGCGGACCAATCGAAGGTGATGCAGGAGCAGATGTCGGGCCCGGCGATGGCCATGCCTCCCGACCCGAAGGCCGCCTTCAAGGCCGAGTGGGAGGCGCTGGAGATCACCGAGCACAAGTGGGCGCTGGCCAACGTGGAGAGCGACCTGTTGGAGCGCGACGAGACCTCTTGAAACCGCTGCAGCGGCCCCTGCTCGTGCAAGGACGGCACCACCACCGCCGAGTTTTTTAGGAACGTCACCACCGCGGAGTTTGTTAGGCATCTCACGCACAGTGCTAACTTAAGCCGGTACAAGCGGCGGAAGCGGTTCAACGTGTAATGGACAGTGCGGGGAGCTTTTAGTGTTAGTTTGGTGTTGCATTGTTGTTTGAGTTTGTGGCGTATGTATGAAGCCAAGGTACATGTTGATCTTGGTATGATCTATAATATGTAATTGTATTCTGTGTATGGTATTTTATACCCTTATCAATTGGGTACTTCTTACATTCGGTGGCAGTTTAGCTTTTAACAGTTTTGTTTGTTTTGATAACTGAAATAGCTGGTTAATCCAACTCTTCATAGTTTATACATGAAGGAGGGATCAATTGAAGTTACATCAATTTTGTTTCTCAATGTGTATGAAATATTGTATAATTAGTAAAATCATAACGAGTCAGCTTAAAATTTTGGTACAAAATTTATATTACTAAACATATTAAGAATGTTTATTACACATTAAAATGTTATGTTATTCAATAATTTAAGTAGTTTTGTTGTTGTGAGCATTGTGTTAGCATTTATAAAATTTATTGGTGTCGTCTTCTTGTAAGCATTTTGTATAGATGATAAAAATTATAGTGACAAATAAATATCTTAAATTATTTGATTCCATTTTTTTTTATCAATTTTTAACTGAATGAATACATGTCATAAAATTTGGTACTTGTTTCTTTAATCAAATTAGAATTAAAATCAAACAAGTGATTATATTAACATGAGCTATAATGCACTGAAAATAATTATATATGCGATGAATTGATAACCTCCCCTTTTGAAGTTGGTTAAAATGATACAAGTTATTCAGTATATATACAATATGGTGTCAAATTCCTGTGAAAACAAGTAAGCGGGGCCGCAAACCGCTCACACCAAAACTAACTGTACAACCTACAGTAACATCAAATGTAAAAAATCTTAACCAGAAGATTTTTTTTTGTATTTACATTTCATTGTTTACTTCACTGAATACCCTAATTGGCCTAATTTATCAGCACACTTAGCTTTATCAGCTTGAATACACAAATCAAAGCTCTTAATTGAATTATACAGTATTATATTACATCCTTGATTGTACCACCAGAAAAAATTATAGATATAATTCGCGAGTACAGGTAACAGTTAAATTAAATGTTTAATATTTGCAACGATAGTACCACAGTATAAGAATCATAATAGTATGCACCCCAATGCCGATAATTAATTGATAGTTGAGAAAACGAGTTTGATTAGGGCAAATCGTTACAATATACATACATAGAATTATGTAACATTTAAATTTAAGCTCAATAAAAGTTGAATAAATAATAATTAACGCAAAAATCTAAAACAGGATATAGTAAATGAGGGTATGCACGTACTTGGAATAAACTCGTGTTACGGCTGGAGGCTTGAGAGCCAGTTCTTCCTTTTGTTTCTTGCCATAAGTGAACTTACTAATATCCTTAAGACGGCACATTAGACGGCTTGTCTATACATAAACCTTAACAATATGACCTTTTGAATATTTCGACCTCATCATACTGTAATAATAATATAATATCAGACTTAAAGGATAATTAAAAAAATAAGCCAAATAATATTTTTCTTCACAAACAAAACATGTAGGTACAAAAAGATATAAGAAAATAATTTAAATCTGGGTTATACACTGTAAGATCGTATTGAAGGGCTATATCGATATCGTATCGCACAATGTTAAAACATTTCCAAGCAGTCGGATAAAAATTAATAGTGAATATTCAAGTCAAATTTGAACTATCCGAATATCCGAATGACGTGCATAAAAGTATCAGTGATACCAATATGAATAAATTATTTTGAATTTTATAGTACAGTCAATAAAGTAGTTGTAGAGTGCGTGAGCGGGAACCTAAGCGATTTCTTCAGAAACTTATTCAGGGTGCTTAGGGGGATAACATACTAAAAGTCCCCGCGCCTAGGAGGTGAGCCGGAGGGAGGGGGGGGTTACAAAGGTCTCAATTTTAGGTTTTTCGCCAATATCTCAAAAACGGTGCGTTGTAGCGAAAAATGTTCTAGGATGAAATGAAAGCTTATAAAATTCTCTATAACTTTTATTCTGTACACTTTTTCTATATCTCCAACCGTTTTTGAACTACACGCTCCAGAAATGTCGAAATTAAAGTAATTCAGCGTGATAACCATTACCTGATGCGAAAATTATCTTAAAATTTATAGTAACCTAAGCTGGGAGTACCTCCACGTAGTAAAGGCAGTAACAGTAAGAAATCGCGTTTTTTATAACAGTGGATAACTGAGCAGAGGCGGGAAAACAATCATGATATTGATGAAGATTTCTTTTCGCTCAATATCTTTAATGCTCGCTGTAGGAAACGCGACCTTCTTGGCTAAAACTCCTATTGATATTGTATACTTGCCTTCGGGCTTATGTTATTATAGGTTTTCGCAATTTCATTTTGTCTGGCACGGTAGTCTAGCCGGTAATGCAGGGGGGCAGCCACAAAATATTCTTTTCAGATATACATACACTGTTATTAGTAACACAATTGGGTTATCCAACATGAGTACTAATAAGAGTCCTGTATGCATTTTGTATGACGAGAATGTCGTTGAAGGAAGTAACGATGTCTCTGAGGGAAAGGAAAGGAAATGCCGGGTCGTATTAAAGCTAGTAAGGAAAGGAAAGACGGCAAATATCGAAGTTTCCTTGACTTGACATCCCTTTTGATTTACATCAGCTGTCGTAAAAATGACACCCGAATTGATACCATTAAAAAAGACGTTAGGCAGGCATCTTTATCTAATGAAGAGGCAGGGCAGTCGCAGCTCAGACCTTCTGCTCCACCATTTGCCTTCAAAAATAATTGTTTTTTATGTGCATGTTGCCTTAATGAAGATATAAAAAAGCCTTTTAACAAAAACAAATAAAAAAAACGAGTATCTCATCGTGGGAAAGTAATCCATGTAAGCAAATATTTTCTTCCATAGCCTCTACGACATGGGTATCTCTAGAGATCTCAGTTTTGTAGAGTTTTGGGTAACTGACAGGCTTCACAAGTGAGTAATAGTGTCTTCGTGATATTTTGCTCCTTCAGCAACAATATCGGTAATGCAGGAAAAAATATCAAGAACTTGTTACCCCAGGCATCATTTCTCGAAGAACATACCTGCTTGATACAATATTTAGCAGCTAGAGTCTCAACTGAATGTACAACCCGCCTTTTTTTCAAACGCTTTTTTATATCTTCATTGAGGCAATATGTACATTAAAACAATGATTCTTGAAGTCAATTGGTGCAGCAGAAAATCTGAGCTGCAACGGAACTGCCTGTTCGTTATATAAAGATGCCTGCCTAACATCTTTTTAATGGTATCAGTTCAGGTGTAATTTTTACGACAGCTGATGTGAATCATGCTGTTATCACGCTGAATAACTTAAATTGCTACATTTCTGGACCGTATAGTTCAAAAACGGTCGCAGATACGGAAAAAGTGTATAGAATTAAACTTATAGAGAATTTTATAAGCTTTCATTTCATCTTAGAACATTTTTCGCTATAACGCACCGTTTTTGAGATATTAGCGAAAAGCCTAAAATTGAGACCTTTGTAACCCCCCCCTCCCTCCGGCTCACCTCCTAGACGCGGGGACTTTTAGTATTTTATCACCCTAAGCACCCTGAACAAGTTTCTGAAGAAATCGCTTAGGTTCCCGCTCACGCACTCTATACCCTCTTTTGAGTCATTCCTTGACTGGACTATTTATGAATTTTCAATTTTGTTGATGAATTTACAAGCTAAAATATACATTACATATATTCGGGAGAAGGAAGTAGGGAATATCACTATGTGCCTTGGTTTAAAGGATATAATATGGATGGCAAAAATTTCATTACTCTGTATTAACAAAATTTTGGCGGTATATTGTACAGAAAATCAAAGAACAAAGAAAAATCAATTTCGGTAACAAGACAATGTTTAATTTTGATTGAAATAGTTTTGTCAACAAGACCATACTATGCTAAACTTTCAGGATTTCGTTGGACTTCTACATTTAATTTTAGTGGAAAGTTTATGATGAGTAAATTCGTTATTTTGCAATTTTTTTAGTCCATTAAGGTTTTCTTTATAGACAATATAAAGATTAAATTTCTTTCTCATAGACAATTCGAACAGCCAACAAACAATACAGGCCCACTTATGTATTGATGTTTATTAGACCTTGCCAAACAAACATGCTTACAAATTTAATTCTAATTTCAGCATAAGAAAATTATTTTTCACATACTAAAAACTGATCATAAAAATCAAGTTCTCAATAACTTTAACGTAACAAAATTGGAAGAGTCCTTAACACTATAATGTTACCCCTCGTTCACACGTCATTGGACAACACGTTTTTGTGCATAATTCGTGTAAAAAACCATTCACACGCCATTTGTACAACAAAACGTACAAAGCTAAACGTTTTTTGAATACGAGTACTGGTCAAGCAAATCGAATTTAATTTGTCAGTAATTTGCCCTAATAAAATTTGGCGCGGGAAGAAACGTCAAAAAACCTGTCATGCAATGTCGTGTCACAGAATAGAGAGACAACAGAATAACTGGATACACAGCGCAATCGCTTATCGCATACAAAGACACAATAGAACTGAGCGGATCACTTATTTTTCGTGTCCGTTTGTCCGTGTGTGCGTTGCTCGAGCGCGCTGTGTATGTAGTTATACTTTGTATCTATGTTGTCCATAGAGTATAGAAGTAAGGAAAGCCATCTTTGTTGTGAAAAAGTATCCGTGAAAACGCGTCCAATAAGGGTGGCACTTGGCAGTGTGGTAGCCTAGAATAAATTTTATTGAACTCAGCAAACTTCACTCCGTCAAAAACAGCTATGTTCATATCGTAGTTTTTCCGACGCCAGCGCTATTGTGGTAGGATGGTGGTACTGGAACCTCTATTTTCAGTATACAGCTGAACTCTTTCAACTTTCCCCCCATAAGAGATGGCTCTCCTTACCTCTATACTCCATGATGTTGTCGTACAACCGCGGTCATTAACCTCTCTCGATCCGTTTTCCGTCAGGCTATTTCTTGATGAGTTGCACGACGTCTTCGTCTAACACGCGGTGGGAGAGCCCCACGCGCTGCGGCGAGTACTTGGTGGAGGTGCCCCACACCAGCGCGTACTTGAGCTGCGCGGCCAGCGTGCGGTGGATCGAGTGACACACGTGCTCGATCGTCACGCCCTGGGGACAAGGGGACTCACTGTCACACTGGTGGGAGTAATTGTCGCACTGTCGGGGGTAACTGTCAAAGTGCCAGGAGTAACTGTCACACTGTCGGGGGTAACTGTCATAGCGCCGGGAGTAACTGTCATAGTGCCGGGAGTAACTTTCACATTGGCAGGAGTAACTGTCACACACTTACTCCCGTGTAAGTTGTTAAGTTGGTGTTGAGTGTTGGAGATCGGAATCCAATACTGCAGGCATCTCTAAACTGCAGTATGTGTTCCAAGAAAATAAGAAAAAAAAGAGTAAATAGGCGTTCACTAAATGCGCTCACAATCTGAAACTGCATCTCCACCACTTACCATCAGGTGGGATAGTGGTCAAGCATTATCTTATTCCTTCAGTCTATTAAAACTTGCTGATCAAAGTAGTAACGAATTCCGTGATCCTCTTAAGAGCCATTTCGCGGTTAGACGCGCGGAATGAAGAATTTGATGTCAAAAATTAGTATCATAAGAAAGATATTAATGCTGGCAAATGAACTCATAAAATAGATCAATCCTTCATCTTGGATCTTCATTTACCGGAATTTTGAAAATATTAATTTGTTTCTGCGTAACTGTCAATCTAGCATAACTATTTTTCAGCAAAAGGACGACAGAGTCAATTTCATACACTGATTTTCTTTATTAAGTTTTATTAAATTGAGTAAAAAAAAATGTCTAGAGAACACTCATATATTATATTTTGCATTTATTACAAGGGATATACGATTACTATAATATTCGTTTCAAAATTAATTCAATAACATTACCAATTTTCATGGTTTATGCCATGACTTTACCATCGATTTTTGTATTCAATAAAGCGTATTTCCCATCAAAAATTTATGTAGTAATAAAATATGGTCTTTGTCGAATATGACACGTAATTTTTTTTTTTATCTTACTGCAAAAAATAATTTATTAAAACGAATTTACTTTACCATATAAAGATACGCACTGGCGCGAAATCAAATCAGTCGTGCGGCAGCACTCTTGGACGTCGGACCTATGTCAATTTTTGCTTTAGCCATCTAAGGAATAGATTTCGTAAAAGTAACGTAATTATATTGCCATTGAACAGTCTTGATCACGTGAGAATTTTTAGTTACAGTCAATTGTATTATTTTTAGTTTTCTATAATTTTCAGGGTTTTGTAGTCAAATCGGAATCATGTCTAGTCCGTTCGTTATTTCAACCGGCCGGCTAGCCCGTCCGGCCGTCCGTCCTTCCGTCCGTCCGTCTGTCCGTTCCGTATGATTTTTTCTTCGTCTACCCCTTAATGTGGGGTATCGTTGAAAAGGTCTTTCAAAAATATTATAGGTTTCAAAAGACCATTTTTCAATTCAGGGGTCCGTTTGCGTAATATTCTGCTTTAAACATCTTTGGTTTGAAGAAAACAATAGAAATTAAGTAACTATTTCTTTCCAATTTATGTAGTGTAAGTAGTAACGGAGAAAATCACGAACATACATATGTACAAAATATAACTATATCTATACTAATCTATACTATTACTATTGTAATATTATAAAGCTGAAAAGTTTGTTTGTTTGTTTGGTTGAACGCGCTAATCTCAGGAACTACTGGTTTGAATTGAAAAATTCTTTTTGTATTGGATAGTTCATTTATCGAAGAAGGCTTTAGGCTATCGGATTTTTGGAAATTCAACCCCTATTGGGTTGGAAGTCACTGCTGTAATTTGAAATAAAACATTGTCCGTTTTTAGACATTAGTTACTGTTTACAGTATTTAGGTTTTTTGTTATATGTGTAAATTACATATTTACATAGAAAAAAAAAAATAATAATTATAACTTGTATACACATACCCTTTATTTATACAACTTTTAGATCAATCTGTACTTTATAGAGTTCCGTACCCAAACGGTGTCAACGGGACCCTATTGCTAAGCCAAAATGTTGGAATGATAGAAGCTCCGACATTAGTCAGCTATAGTCACTTATTATTAGTCAAAGATAATACATTCGTTGTTTGGAAACTCTCGTGCACCCAAGTTCCGTCAACTCCCCAAAACTCACGTATCTCAAATACACAACACAAATACAAATCACCCTCTCATTTTTTCCCTTCACAACCCCTCGCCTCCCCCTATACCCCCCCCCCCCTCAGTTCTTCACCCAAAAGTGGAATTTTGCGTCGTGATAATCTGGGAGGCAGCCGGGCAAATACCGCACTCATCAGGTAGGCGCAGATCGGCAGATCAGGATATCGGGATATAGATTTTTGGAAAACCGGAAATCCCGGATATCTCGGAGACGGTGCGTCCTAGACAAGTTTAGACGGAAATTTCAACCCCCTTTAGTATGCCCCCAAACCTTATTGCTAAATCTTACTGAACCCACTTTTACCCCCCCCCCCCCCTCCCCAAATTTTCCTAAAATACCATATATCTCCTAAACGGTACGTCCTAGACGATTTCCGACTGAATTTCCATCCGCCCTGTGGAACTCATACTTGCAACATTACCCAATCTTATTGGGCCCAACCTTAACCCCCCCCCCCTCCCAAATTTTCCGAAAACTCCTTATATCTCCTAAACGGTGCGTCCTAGACGATTTCCGAAAGGATCGAGTAAAAGTCGTAGCCCATAAAAAGATTGACATTTTATGTGCCATACATTTTTCTTGTAGAGCAAGTGGTTTGGGAGGAAAGTGCGAATTTCGTTTCTCATAATTTATTATACTAGACTATTGTCAATATTTTGTTTTGTAAACCAACAGAAAACAATAAAGAATTCGTTTTTAACATTCAAAGAATAGTGTTCTGAATATCTTCTTTTTAAAGCTGTAATCATTTTTGTGTATGGATTGTATTTACCTTTATATTTACGTTATCCTTTGTATCACGGTAATGATTAGGGTATCGAAAACCGATCCTGTTTTAAATTACCGGGATTTTCGGTACTCGCCTATGCTGGAACCGGGATTCCCGGGATTTTCAGTTCTTTCGGGATTATTTTACCACGGCTTTCCCCGCGTGAAAATAGTTAGTATCGCGTTTCCTATTTTATCTCTCAGGAGCATTAAATAGGGAAAAACTGTTTTCTACCCAAATCCGTATAGTCGTTTGCCGTGATTGAGTAACCATCATACTATTATACCTTACATGCAAACATAAGTTTTGTATTAATTGTATGAAAGCAACACAATTGTATTGCACAATTCAGCACTGCTTGGACGAGAAAAAAGAGTTAAATCATCTTCATTTATATTAGAAAAATATCGATCTGGGTTGTGTAAATAATATTATATTAGTATAGCTGCTTCATGTAGCCGACGTTCTGAATATCTTCTTTTTAAAGCTGTAATCATTTTTGTGTATGGATTGTATTTACCTTTATTTTTACGTTATCTTTTGTATCACGACGCGACATATTTTTATTTCCCAAAAGTTCAGAAAATCCCGGTTCTTTTATTTTGTTTCCCGGTTCTTTTATTTTGTTTCCTGGTTCTTTTGAAAAGTACCGTATTCCTTTGTAAATCCCGGGATTTTCGGTTCCGGGATTTCCCGGTTCTATACCCTCCGATTGATTTGAATTTAGGTATACCTATGTATTTCGACGCGCTGCGAATATCGCAGGCAAAATGGACGCATATTGCATTTTATAGATCACCTTGAAAAAACGTGATTTTTAATTTTTCACGTTGATTTGCACAAATTATTGATTTTTGCAATATGCATCTATTGGACATCTTTATTGTGATGTACCTAAGTAGGTACCTAAAATGTATTATGTAAATAAGTTACCGATAATGGTACTACTACATTGTACTCTTAATTGTTATATAAACTTATATTGTCACAAACCAGATACATGTATGTGGTCACAAAGTGTATAATTAAAATTATATGTTCATAATTTTAAAATTTTTACGTTTGAAAGTATCAAGAAGATTACTCGCACAGAACTGAGGTCAAGCGCGACGCGAGCTGCGCGAGGCAATATCACGCCGCGGAGCCGCTTCAAATACCTATAGTTTATCAACCGAGTTTTGCGAAATGGCTCTTAATGATTGAGTGGCGACGCATCACCTCTCTGTTCAATATTAAGTTTTGTAATCATTTGAAAAACTCACCTTTCTTAAAATGAGACCGTCATCGAAATCTGGCGGCTGGCCTGGCTTCTTAGTATACACCCGGATGAGTGCCAGGTACTCCCATAAGGTTTCCAGTAAATAGTCTAAGTTTAATTTCATATTACAGCTGTAACAAATAAAAATTGCCGTTACTCATGGCTGAAATTTTATAGCATTGATAGTTGATACCATTGAATTTTATTTTTCTATACACTGAATCAAAGAATTTAGTAAACCCTGTTCATAGTTCCTAATGTGACTTCAAGCTATCAGCAAAGTGAGAAGTAAGGGTATCTCCAAATAATTGAAGCCTAGTGACAACTCTGCAACGTTCAATGCTTCTTCGTAGTATATAATAATTTTTACTCGCCCACTCAAATTTGAAAAATTTCAATGCCATCTAAATATGTAAACTAAATAAAAGTAGCTTGACCCGAAACCTACAACACATGCCGGCTTCACCGATTTTCAACGTTTAGCCTGCTGAGTGCTGAGTGATCATGTTTTTTTTGTTTCGAATGATTAGTTGTTGTTGGCCCTATTGGTCTTTACAGCTCCACGCGGATTGTAGCATGGTGGATAGAAGGAGGGCCTCATCTCATATGAAGGGAAAGTTGGAAAAGTGTCCAGCTGTTTACAGAAAATAGAGGTTTAAATAATAGCCATTCGAACGGCGCTAGTGTCTGATTATTAGATATTCGAACACAGCTGTTGTAGACCGCACCGCAGCGCCACCCGTAATTGACAATGTTTTACGGACACTTTTCATACACAGAGATGGCCCTCCTTCAACTCTATTCTCCGTGGACTGTAGTGATCATATACGTGATATGACAGCTGTCAATCAACGTCACGTGCCGTCAAAGCTTGACGTACCTGACGACGACGGAGTTGGGCTGGCGCGCGATCTTGTCGACCTCCTGTATGGAGATCTGGTCGATCTTGTTGTACACGTACAGGCACGGCAGGTACACGCGGTTGCCGAGGATCACGTCGATCAGCTCGTCCGCCGTGCAGTCTTCGCGGAACAGCACCTATATGAATAGTAACGATTAATTATAATATAGGACGTTATTATGTAGGTGAGTGCCGGAATCAGGATAACTGAAACCCAGGGTTGCGTAACTTCACTTTAAGCGAGTGACCGATTCGCATCACTGCGCAAGCGTCACTGACTGATATGCATGAAAAGACAATATACCTAATAAAATATGTAGCAAGCATACTTTCAAAAATAAAAAATCTGCCTTTAAAAGGGGTAAATTTACAAAAAAAAAGTATAAATTGAAATGAAAATGCACCAAGCACCCCTTTTGTTACCCTGTTGTTAGCTCTAATATTTGAAAACAAAATAATGCAGCAAACAATGCATACCTCAGCATTAAATATTTTATATTCGTGTAGAATCATTTGCACCATTTTCTCATCCACTTTTGTTAACTGGCACGTCGAGTTGAAGGACAGGCCGCCGCCTTTTTTCACCTGCAAATCAGTTTAAAAAAAGTTAGATATAAGTAATTAATTTATTAAAATAAATAAAATAGATGAATAAAAAAACGCTAACACACCATACCCCCGCAGTAGGCTTACACCTGGACGACACATATAACATATCACAATAACACCCATGACCGGAGTACAAATATTTATCTGTCACATAAATATCTTTCCCGCCCGGGAATCGAACCCGTAGCCAAGAATCGTACCTGGCATTCCTCGCTTCGCAGGCATTGTCACTACACTACCTACTAACTAGGCTACAGTACAGAGTCGGCGTGTACACAGTACATGGTAATCAGACAGACCTTGAAGTAGATGTTAGGCTTGGGCTTGTTGAGGCGGATGCCGACGCTCTCCAGCTCGCGCTCCAGCAGCTGGCGGTGCACGTACGGCTTGGTGGCGTCCAGCATCATCAGCACCAGGTCCGCCGTGCGCGCCACCGCTATCACCTGGAGTTAGGTTTCACAACTTTGATACAAGGCTCACAAATGTTGTCAAGCGATATGTTCAATGAAAGTTTATTTGAGAGAAAAATAATATAAAATTTATTAAACTTCCACAAAATTTCTTACTTAGAACTTAACTATGCTTAAAGTAACGAGGACTTTCCTCCGAGGCGAGGTAGGAAGTGCCATTTATAGTTGGGAGCGCGAGCACTCACACCATTCTCGGATATCTGAGATTTGTAAGTCTTGCAGTTTCATAGGTTTCACAGGAGGATTCGTCACAAGCGTGAGGCTGCAACTGTTGTTGTTGCAAGTGTGAAGAAAAAAACATTGCTGGTTGCAATTTGTATCTTAAATATTGTAACCAACCGCACTTAAACTTTCTTAACTCAGCTTCTTTTAAGTTATAAAGGTCAGAGCCACAATAAGGATGTTGACTTATTTTAGGATTCAATTTTATTGTATAGATAGAACCTCAATATTCACGAAAAAAATATTATAGAAATAATAATATTTAATTCAAAAACAAAAATTGATAAATAAAAATCGTTATCAAATTTCCCATCAAAAACGTCACGTGACGTCACTAACCGATATTCAATACTAGCAGGCTGTTGAAATTTGTTGAATTTGCATATAAAATACGAACAATGACGTCATAAGCTTAAAATAGCGTTTGAGGTGACAGAGTACTATTTTGAACATTTTAAATTAATTATATTTTATTTATTTATTGTAGTTGATTTCAACAAAAGAATAATATTTAACATGTGTTTAAATGTTACCATGAATACTTTAAACATTTTTATATTAATTTACAGTTAGTGTCAACATCCCTATTTAATATGATAATACTGTTAAAATATTTCAAATTCTTCTAGCATTTTTTATATTTCTAAAAATAAATATCCAAACTATTCAACCAGCTCTGTGCATGAACCTCACCTGTCGCCCTCTGCCCTTGCCCTGCGCGGCGCCTTCAATGATCCCAGGCAAGTCGAGCAGCTGTATGTTGGCTCCACGGTACTCGATCACTCCGGGGATGCATGTCAGTGTGGTGAACTCGTAGCTCGCTGCCTCCGAGTGTGTGTGTGTTAACGTTGACAGCAGAGTTGACTGAAATTTTTTTATTAGCTCAAGTCAAATGGATAGCTCAATAACACCATGAAAAATATAATGGCTTAACAATTTTAAAGGTGAATTTTTTGACAACACCTTTTGTTTCTGTAATCTACTTGTACTGCTACCGACCTAAGAAAAGGATTTGATGATAGACCATTTGTTAATGTAAAATATTTGCACGGTCCTAATTGTGTATGTCCATGACAACATTAACATTAGTAACTCTCCTTCAAAATTATTATATTTCAGTTTGATTTATTCTTTATTTATTAATTAATCTTTTTTATACCTTATAATATATACAGGAATAAAAGGTGGACTTAATGCTATAAGCATTCTCTCCCAGTCAACCTTTGGGTAGTGGGAATAAGACAAAGGCGGTATATAAAGAGACATACAATATAACAAATATAAGATAATATCATTGAATTATAATGACATAATACTTCAGTTTACTACTTTCATAATACTATAATTTAGTAGTTCAACATTATTATATTCTTTTACTAAGCACACTTGCACAACCTATTTTATTACAACCACATCCTATAAAATCTAGGTTCATACATGTTTACAATAATTTATTTCATCATAACAAAATGCACTTATGACATTACAGCATTTATCATTACTTATCATCAGCTTAATACCTAATTTTATAAATTTGATGTAGACTAAATTGATAATAAAACAAGCATAATAGCAATGTTTAATATTCATCAGATAAATAATTAATTAGTACATGTTTTCTACAGAGTACTATAACTATACAATGTTCTGTCTGTGAAGTGAGAGGTATACCAATATAATCCCACCGAGGGCCCTACCACCAGCAGGCTGGATTAATTGTTTCTTAAGACACCCATCCAGTGTGGCATTGGGGTTAGTATTCTAAGTCGCCCCAATTCAGCCAAAATTTCACTTGTCATTTTATGGTTACTAAAAACAAAGTAATGAAATCAGTGGCAAAATGATCAAAAACTCACCTTACCAACTGAAGGGAAACCAATAAGAGCTACTCTGGCATCACCAGACTTGAGTACATCAAATCCTTCTCCTTTCTCACCACCCTTCTTAGAAGGCTCTAGAAGCTGTGAGCGGTATTTGGCGAGCTTGGCCTTCAGCAGACCCAAGTGATACTCAGTGGCTGTAGAACATTAGAGACCTTACTAAAATATCTAGGGGTAAGCAGATGTATGTACATACTTTCATAAAAATGGAAATACAAAGCATAAAAAAAAAGTGAAATCAATCTGCCAGGAAAATAAAACAATCCCAAAAAAATTGATGGTCTTTTATTATTTCATGCTTTTACTTTAATATTTTCAACTTTTTCAAAAGTGTTCAACAATGCTTGTTATTTTTCCATTTTTTATTTATATTTTTTTATAATTCTAAACCGCTGCCTTGAATAAGACTTGAAGAGCTTTATTAAAATACTAGGAAATCGCCCTCGCTTCGCTTTGGGAAAAATAGTAAAAAAAATATAGCCTATGTCACCCAGGGATAGTGTAGCTTCCCAACAGTGAAAGAATTTTTCAAATCGGTTCAGTAGTTTCGGAGCCTATTCAATGCAAACAATCAAATCTTTCCTCTTTATAATAAATAAATATAAATAAAATAAATAACGCTTCACACTCATAGCCCCACACTAGGATTCCCTGTGTCGTGGGTGCCATGGACAACACACAAGACAAGGACATAATATTAGTATAGATTATGTTAGGGGTTACTAGACAGGTTCTAAAGATTATTTTACATAAATGGCTTGGTTTCAACCCATTATGGCCCACTACTGAGTGCAGGTCTACACTTGAGGAGGCCTGGAGCTTAACCATCACTCTGCCCCAGTGGATCCGGATTGGTAGAGGGATTTTACATGAATGCATTGCACAAAAACTAAATCTGATATTATGAACGTTGTAAACATGAACAAACTATCAACGAGAAAAGAAATAAAGATGTGTGATAATGTTAACCGAAAATTTTAATTACCTTTATTCTTTTGAGTTCTTGCGATTTCTTTCTCGATCTCGGATATTTTCTCTAGGATTCCCATTGTTTTATAAAATAATCTAAATAAATAATCTAAAATGACCAACAATTTGTGTCAAAAATACCGACCAATGTGCAGTCTATACTTTAGATTTCCATTTATCTCAAATTCAATATTTTACACGAAGATGATCATTTCGAATGATTACAGAGTTAGATCACAATGCTTGGTTATAATAGTATTAAAATTATTTTTGTTCTTTTTTGCTACAATATCCTGCAAATTGTAGAATTTAGGTTAGAGAATTTATGAATTTGTATGATGTCAACATGTCACTTGCTATTGCCACTTGCTTGACTTGACATGTCCTTCGTCCATGTCAATAGCCATGTTGACATTGTTGACAGTTGACAACGTTGTCACTGACATGATGACAACCTAAAATTCAAAAATCTGAAAGTAAAGTAGCAAAGCGAAGACTATTTTAAATTATTTTTATTGATCAAGGCCTCTATTTCACACATTAATTATTACAAAAACAAAATATTTTCATACACTTAAATTTCTCTTTCAAAGTCAAGTATCTTCTTAGTTACACGATAATAACATAATTCTTAATTACCGGAAACGAAACCAAACCGAAAATTACAACTCACGTAATACTTACTTAGGAGTAGTACACACAAATTATTCGAGCACGCTTCTACGTTATTATTATATTTTTTTCATCCATAGTATTTTTGTTTTAGATTTACTTACATAAAGATTCTTAAACATTACATTTATGACATCTGTGCCAACTGGATCTCATAGGTTTATTTAACAACTAGCAATTGGTAATTAGGTACACTACAAATAATCGATAAGAAAACGAGGTATTATTTCTCTCTAATCATTATGATAGTCCTTAGAATAATTGTTTACGCTCTATCACTGCAAAGGTACATAATGATAGAAATATTTAATTTTAAAATAAAATCAATTAAATACCTTGTAGTTACTGAATGAATCAAAATGATAAAACAATTGTATAACGTAAAGTATTATTTGTGCGTACAAAATTCTTCGTAACCTCAAATTACATTGTTTTCTAGATTTATGGCATGGGATTTTACAAAGTCCATCGAGGACCTAGGAAATGATTATGAAGACGAAAAAAATTCTATGATTGCTATAAGTGAAGCAGGTATTAAACATTAGTATAGCATTTTATCGTAAAAGAGGACTTCCATAGTTTGCGTATAGTATTTAATATTATAAAAATAGTTTTTTGTAGAAACAAATGATTATCCTGATTTTTATGATGAATTTGACAATGGATTGAAAATAGACAATTCAATGGATGTGATTTTATTTGGCCCTCCAAATTCCTTTTTGCGGCTCGATACTGAAACTATTCTACATATATTAACATACACTACAAAACGTTTAATTCCTATTTCACGAGTTTTATTAGCATGGGATATTGTAACTGGTGAGCATTTTATTATTATAATAACACAAATCAGAAATCGATTTAAGGTCTTGTACGTATATTATAAAATGGATTCATGTTTTGTAAACTTGTTAAATTAATTTCTAACAGTATAAATATGATGTTTTTCAGATGGAAAAACGGCAGCTTTTTTACAAGGTAGAGAACTCTTAGCTTTTGGAAGCTTATTAGAAGTTGTACCAGAAGAGGATCTTTATTATGTAAATTTCGGGGACCCTTCTGTCTTTAAATTCTTTTCGAGATACAATATTAACCTTAGCAATCGGAAGGTTTGTGGCAATTAATAATTAGAATATTCTTTTTAAAATTCTTGAAGCTCTTTAACATATATGACAACTTTAACTACTTCTCTAAAGTTTGGAGTTTTAGTTGCGGCATACAAAAGATACTTTGGAAATGACTGGTATTTAAATGGGACACATATCAATGAACTTGGTTATTTACTATGTGGGTTTCCTTCATTTGATTTGAATAAAATTAACCCTCGAACGTTTAGAGACCTTAATGTTGACGTTCTTAGTAAACTTGATAGATGTTCAGTAAATCAAACAAAGGTACGTGTGTATAATATTGTCATATATTGTTCCCTAGTTTCAAAGAAGAAATTTTATTTTTCAAAGTATTATTATATTTTAGACTTTATACAATATAGCGACACACCCAAAGGCGTACGGTTATCCATATGAATGGTCTTCACTTGTAGTAGGACGTCTTAACATGCTATTCGTTTGTAAGTATAATTATATTGATTTACAATCGTATACATAAATTTTTGCCGCGAAAACCTCATCTGATAGTAACGCCGTCACTGACAAAACATCGAAGAACGAATTCAATGAATAGCTACCTCAGGATTAAATAATTATTTATTAGGTATTATTATGAAACTCGTTAAGCCTCCTTATTTTGCATAATTTTTAGTTTTAATGTAATGTTATGTTTGTGATTTATATTGATTTGGTAAATATTGTAGGTATATCAAGTGAGGATATTAGCTCCATACCCTTGGAAGCAATTTCAGCAATTACTCCAACTGTTATGAGACTCATCAGTCTAAGAAAACTTGAATATTTTACTAAACAGCAGATATTAAGAATGAGCCGTAGGACGCGTAGAATTTATATTTTAAGAATTCAATTGATGAAAAGCTTAGATACCAGCCAAATCGCAAAGAAAAATTGTCAACGAATTGAATCAATTAACATTATCTTTGTTGTTATTGGTTATTTTCTAATTAACATGTAAATTTTATTAATAGCAATGATATTATAAATAATCTGAGAAGAATATAGAATGTATAAAACAGTCGCAGTACCTAAAAATCTGAAAGGAATATTCCTTTCTTTCTTAGATAGCTAGTCTGACATCCTTATGAGATGTATACGTGCCCTTATCGATTTATGATAACAAAAGAGAGCGAACTTCGAATTTCAATTTTGTTTAAAATAACTATTTCCGATTACAATACAGCGCTTTTTAGGATAAATATAAACTTTCTTGTAAATATTTTTAAATTTTAAATAGGAAAAATTATAAAATAATAAATCTTATAAGAATAGTTTACTCAAATATACAGTTCCGTTCTTGAGAAATAAATAAACAATTAACATGATGTATTTTATTCAAGGCCGTGGTAATTCCACCATTTTGTTTTATTTTACGATGCACCATTTTCAGTTTCAAAGGATCTTTCCTTTTTTTCTTTTGAAACTAATTTGATTTGAGTTGAACTTCGAAGACATAGCGCCACAGCGTCGTAGAATAAAATCATTTTCGAAAGTATTGTTGTAAGTTTAAAAGTTTATATTGGCTCTACATACTCTACAATGCCTCCTGTTAAGCATTACTCATCAAGTGAAGTGAATCAATATGAATTATCATCAAGATTGTTATCTTTAACGGAAAATAATACATCTTATACGCTTACTCAAATAAATGGACAAAGAATTTATAGAAAAGCTCCACATGCATGGAGTGGACCAGAACCTTCAAGAAATTGTGAGGTAAGAATTTGGTACTTAACCAGTTTTATGGTTTTCTAATAGGTTCTTTTTTATTTGAAGTCGTATGTGATGATGATGTTACTTCGTTTTCTCAGTTTTTAATGGTACGACATATGAATAAGCATCTATTTGGCGAATTGGCGCCAAATGCTAGCTTGAATTCATGCCGGGCACGAGGTCGAGGAATTTCACTAACATTTTACGAGGCTCGGACGCCGCACCTTGTAGTATAAACATTCTGATGTCCGCGTCATATAAAAATAATGTTAGTGAAGTTTTGAAACCGTAAGTACCTCGTGCGTGTCTCGTTCCGGACACGGCTCGTGACCGGCACGGTGTAGCATGACACTTCTGAATTGAAACCTTCTTTATTGACGTAGTCTTGGGGCGTATTTTTTTAAGCAATATTCACCGTTGGGGACGGAGAGGGCTATCGTGTCGAATTTTTAAGGCCCTTTGAGGTTCTCAGCTCAAGCCTCAATCTTAGGCATAATCGACGGAACGGAACCAGTAGTTTCCGTTCCGTTCCCGTAGAAGTACGTTGGTAAAAAAGTGCTGGTCGCATGAAGGGCGCTGCGCCGTTGAGCTGCTGAAAATCTAAATTTCGTCTAAATGTCGGGATTTTAGAAATTTTTCCGGCGACGTCGATTTAGGTGATGGGAGCCCTAGCCCTGTATCAAAATCTGTTAAAGGGCCAGCGTCGGCCCTAGTTCTTGATAAAGATAGAGCGAGATGGTCTTTCAGCGCCCTTTGGTAGACTCTCACTGAACTTTCAATAGCGATGCTCTTCAAAAAAAAGCTCGCTAGCCCTAAAGGGTTGTTTTAAATTGGTGAATAGTAAAGAATATTTGTATTATTGTACTGTTGCCACTCCTTGTCAAATGTTCCAAGGCGCCCATCCTCTAATAAAAAAACATGCCAATGTCGACTCACCGTCCTCGTTGTCGCCCGGGTCCCCGTATGATTGATATGGCTGAATGCTGATACGGCGGTAACTACATACGCCCCTGTCGACGAGCCACCTGATTTATATGTTACTATCTATTTATTTAACATCATAAATATCAATCTTGACAAGGCCTAGAGCTTAATCTACCACACTGCTTCAGTAAAAATTGGTGGAGGGGTTAGTGGTCAACCGCGAAAGACTGGTCCCCGTGGGTGTTCCCGTTCGATTAAAATCTGGGTGTCTTTAAGTCAAGAGTGAATAGGCTTTTACTAAGTTAGTCCCATCCAAGACCTTATTTTCGCTTACCATTAGGTGGTTTGCGATCAAGTATTAACTTATTCTGTATAAACAAAACAATTGTCGGAAGTTTTTATGCCGCCCGAAGGCCTCTAACATGGCTTAACGTTTGATATCTTACGATAATAACCAAGAGAGCAGCGGATTTACGTGCTCTCAGACGCTCGGAAACATGCTTCATTTATGCATTTCAATGTGTTAATTCCCGTAGGTTTTCATCGGAAGGATTCCGCACGATTGCTTCGAAGACACCCTGGTGCCACTGTTTCGGCAAGCTGGGGAACTTTTTGAGTTCCGCCTTATGATCAATTTTTCCGGTTGGAACAGAGGGTGCGTATTTATTTATTCATTATGTTGAAGTTAATAAGTAAAAAATTCGCGAATAATCCTTGTTGCGTTAGTATTTTGTTGATACTGGCGAGCATACATGGATCCACCTTGTTTTGAAAGTGGTCACCGACTTGGATGTGTGTGACAACAGTGAAGTAGACTCGGAAGTCGGTCTTTGAATCTTCACTCTACTTTAAGCATTGCTCGCCGCGAACTCTGCTCATTGCATCTCGCGGCCAACTCGCAGCACTATTCTTTTATATTTAACTCGGTCGCAGTCGCAAGTAATTAACGCGATGATCACGTTCTAAGGATGTTCTAAGGTTGATCAAACTTGGTAAACAATTTTAGTAGAGGATGCCGCGGATTTTTACAAGTTGTCAAGTAGTTGGTACTTATAATGCAACTGTAAGGGTAAGCACGCATTGCGAATTGCGAATTTTATTGCCGCGATATTTTTTCTGACAATTTTTAGTTCGCTTACTGAATCATAATCAACACGATTTTATTTTCGCAAGTGCGTGCAGCTTCATACAATTTCCATATCTCACTAATCGCGCGGTGAAAAATCGTAATGCGTGTTAGGCTTTAATAGTCGAATTCTGTAGCATATATTTTAGAATTAATAGCGTAAAAACTAAATACACGGTTTTATATTTAGTGCCATTGTAAGTACTAAAGAAAAACAATGTGACCGTGCTGTTAACCGTTAAGGAGTTCCCTCGTCTGGAGCCAACCCTAAAAGTATTATCAGGTCATGCTTATCATAAAAATGTATTGTCATCGGAACCATAGCGATATGCAAAATTTCAACTTCGTAAGGATGAAAGGAAGTAGTTTAATTCAGCTTGCAAGATTTGACCCAAACAAACAGGGCAAGCTAAATATGTAAAACCGTTTAATACATATTAAAAATAATATTAGGGGTCTTTGTGAGCATTAGAAGCCAAAATTTTTTTTTATTTTCGTCGGTCTGCAGACCGATGTTTGAGTCAAACTGCCTGGTCAAACAGTTTGACCAGGCAGTACCAAAAAACTGCTGGACGAAATTGGATGCATTTGCGAATCGTTTTGCTGGAGGGTGCTTACTTCGATTTACTACTTTCACACGTGCCACGCCCAGTACCGGATTTATATTTTTTATGAGTGTAGGCCAATTTATTTCCGCCGTCCCATGTGAATTTCTAAAATAATAATTTTCCATTCATAGTAAGGAAGACACTGAATTGGTCACTAAGAAAGTGCGTAAAAAAACAATAATCACAATTTTTTACGGCATTTTTTAATAGCAAAATCATCTATAATATCATCTTCTGAAATCTGCCGCCCCTCGGACGCTGCCGCCCCTAGGCCGCGGCCTATACGGCCTATTGACAAATCCAGCACTGGCCACGCCACGTCGTCGATACGTACTTTCGCGTACTCGAGCGAAGGATTTTCTTCGCTTCTACTTCGACGAGCAGAGGATTAGAGGGTGCATAACTATTAATACTTTGTTCCAGTTATGCTTTTGCAATGTACACCGCGGAGGCAGGGGCGAGCAATGCCATTCGTATGTTTAACAACTACATGATCAGACCATCGTGGCAGCTGGGTGCGTATTTTAATGGCACAAAATATTTTAAAAATATTGGTGTCGGTTTGTTTTCTTAAATAATTCATTTCAGTCTGTCAAGGGGAAAGCAGTCTGTTCGTACGTTGAATTTACACCATTAAATTAAAAGTCGCAGAAACAGGGTGGAAATCAGCCAGGAAGGCAAGATAGACATAGAACTGCTTCGGAAGGTTAATAATTATATATTCACTTAGACATAGGTTTCTTTCTTTTATTATTAACCCTCACTCTACCTTTCGCGTGCCGCAAATATTAATATTTGTCTGCGACGCTCACAAAACTTTTTACTTTTACTTGTACCTTTTTACGTCCGCCTTGCAACTTTTTAAGAAATATTAAAAAAATTTGCGGCACCAAATTAATGACCACGATACACCAGTGTGCCGCACACACTTTGCGGAACCCTGGTGTGTCGAGTTAAAACTCGCGCACATGTCACACGTACTGCTTACGCGTATATGCTGCGGTTATTTCTATAATATATATTGTGTACTGCAAAGTGCAAAGCAACACATGTATTAGATAAAGTATGTTTTTCTTTCTTATTCTTCTCGTTATCTTGGCTGACAATGCATCAGTGATGCCTTTGGTGTTTCCGATGTCCGTAGGCGACGATAGCCACTTTTACTATCAGGTGGATCGTCGGATACTTCCATAAAAATCTGATTGTAACATAGGCGTGTGTCCGTCGATCAACAACTGCCGCATCTTCATATCGCGCATCCCGCCGACGACGCCGTCCGCGGAGATCGTGCGGCTGCTGTACGCGCTGACGGACGAGGTGCAGGAGGTGCGCATCCGGCGCTCGGTGGCGTCGTGCGCGGCCATCGTGGAGTACCGCTCGCACCGCGGCGCCGCCATGGCGCGCAAGGCGCTGGTGGCGGCGGCCGCGGCGGCCTGGGGCTGCGGCGCGCGCCCCGCCGTCGACTGGTCGCTGCCGCAGTCGCCGCAGCTGCTGAAGCAGTATCGGGAGGTTGGTGCATTGGTGATGCTTGGTTTTGGTATAATGGAGAAGCGGGTCTATCGTTTTCTTCTAGGCCGGTAACGTATTGGTGACGCCCCGGGTGTTATACAGGATACATAAAATTACAATACATTGTTAGAAACTGAGAGAAAGTTACTAAATTGCGATTTGTTTAGGTTTTTTTCGCAAGTTTAAGTGTAGGTATAATATTATTTCAATTGATACTTTGAGCTTTGGGATCATTTAAAAATCGATATTCCTCTGTGATTTTCTGAAAGATCGCCAAAGCATAACGATAACTCATTGCCAAACTACACCAGGTCGGTCGGTGGACGCCGGAGCACGGGGTGGAGGTGCGGCGCGTGGGCGAGGAGGCGAGCGGGCTGGGCGCCCCGGGCAGCGGGGGCGCGTCGTACTCGCTGGAGCGCTGCTCGCAGGCGCGCCGCCTGCGCATGATACAGGAGGCGCAGCGCAGTGCAGCCGCCGCAGCCGCCGCCAACGCCGCCGCGCTCAACACGCCGCCGCCGCTAGAGTGAGATAGTTTGTCCATCTATCTATCCATGATGCCCTGCCAACACTTTATTTATTATACTGTGGCGATTTCGCACTACACGTCCCACGATGACGTCATGGCTTTAAACCATTAATGGGCCACAGCTGAGCTAGTAAGGTAGGCCTAGGCTCTAGCTAGCTAGAGCATGGTGGAGCCATGCTGCTCCAGTGCTGCTTGATGGAGGGGTTAGTGGCCAGCCCAAGTGTCTGAAGCCGCCCGAAGACCTCCGACATGATTTAACGAATATTATTTTACGATAAAAACCGGGACCGATGGCTTTACGTGCCCTTCGAAGCACGGAAACGCTTAAGAAATTTTTGTCACAAACGGTCACCCATCCAACTACCGACCGCGCCCGCTGTTGTTTAACTTTGTCGATCACTTAGGATCGACACAAGCCATCGGTTCTGACCCTGTCAGAGCGAATTCAGGACTAAGGATGAACGCATGCTCGCTCAACATTCCATGTCTGTACGTATTTAATTTCATTTCATGAGCTGCAATAATTTTACGAGTAGTAGTCCGTGTACGCATTCACACTAAGCACACGCACGCACACATACACACACTCGCACACACACACTTCACAATACACACCACACTGCACTACACACCCAACACCTTTTCACCTATTGTTTTTGGTATCTCATCCTTGTATGTTCTTAAATTAATGTTCCTTTCTTCAACCCTCCAACCAAATATGTATTATACTCAATACCTGCATAATATATATTCGATTTGGCTTAATACTAAATTATATGTAATATGTAACATCTTATATATAAAATTATCGTGTCACAATGTTAGTTACCATACTCCTCCGAAACGGCTAGACCGATTTTTATGAAATTTTACACGCATATTCAGTAGATCTGAGAATCGGCTACTATCTATTTTTCATACCCCTAAGCGATAAGGGTTGTCCACCCCTAACATTTTATTTTTATTTTTTAGACAAAATTTTACTTTTTTATTTTTTTATAATGTGAAATTAAAAAATACATACTACCCTAAATTTGAACTCTTCTATCACCAACCCCTATTTTTTAATAGTCATTTTAGTAATTTTTTCCTCCCGCTCGATAACTGATCAATTGTTAGGCGATACGAAGTTCGCCTGGTCAGCTAGTATTAATATAAATGGAACCATTCAATGAATGTAGTGCATTGTGTGTGGGCAGCTGGTCGAGCCACGTGAACGGCGTGGAGTCGCTGGTGTCGTCCATGTCCTCGCTGAACTTCGCGGGCTTGGGGCTGGGCGGCGCGCTCGACGCCGGTGAGATGATATACTCTGCTTTTTTCTAATTTGACTTATATGCAATGCTGTCACTTGTCACGTAAAACTTATTGTAAGTGTAAGTATTAATGTGATCGTGAGATTTGTGAAACTTTGGTGTGTAATCTAGTTTTAAATTAGCAGCAGGATCAGATTAAATTGAAATCGTCTTCAAAGAGCTGTATTTTTTAATGTTGAGCATACTTGACTGGACCAAAATTAAACGCCTGATTTCTGGGATTGGCAAAAGCTTTCTTTTACGCAAGCCACAAAAGTTGCTTTATGGTTCAAAAAGGACTAACGGCCTACAACTCATCCTTGTCCCCTTCTGCTTGAAGAGGCTGGACTGGTTCCATATAGTTATGTAAAAAGCCGAAAAACGAGCAGACGCGCCACGTGATGGTAAGTCATCATTGTCGCTTATGGATCAGCAACACGGCCTCCTAGTAACCCACGTAATAGCTTCTAATAAGATGCTCGTCATTACGTCATACGCACACTTTCGTCAATAGAGATGTTTACACTAATCATAAATTACTATAATTTTTTGTCTAAAATACTAGTGGTAACATTTAAAGGCCTAAAATATGATTCTTTTATCGAAATCAATCACAATAAATTAAATATCATTAATTTAAAATTTTAAAAATTGTACTCACTGTCACGTGACCTCAAACGCCATTTTGAGCTTATGACGTCATTGAAAGTATTTTATATGCAAATTCAACTAACTTCAGCAGACAGATAGTATTGAATAACGGATTGTGACGTCACGTGACGTTTTTGGTGGGAAATCAACATCCCTATTGTCGCTTGCACGCAGCTTGCTTGCACCTTACGTAGTAAAATAATGACATCTATTCCCGGAGCGGCCGCGGCAACGTCGTGTTTGCGTTTGTCTTGCCTATTGCCTATATTATGCAGCTTGGCATTCAATCGTCAAATGAAGCGCCGTGGCAATAAGCCAGGCATCATTGGCTATGGTTAAATACATATAGTGCGTATATTTACTACATAACTGCAGATTTAGTTGAAACGCACTATAACACGTTGTGTCGTCTACAGGCGAGCGCAGCGTGTGGGGGGCGGCGGCGCCCACCCCCCAGTACAACCCGTGGACCGCGCCGCACCCCATGCAGCAGTTCATCTCGTCCGCCAAGCACGAGCCGTGAGCCACCGCCCACCGCTCACCGGGACCTGTGTTCACCGCTCACCGTCACTAGTATATCCCGTCTTAATGACGTTTAATGCAGGTAAATACATAAATACCTGATCCAGTACGTTTTGTCACATATTTGCTAGTGTCTCTGTTTTCTGCCGCTTCTGTTTGACTAGCGACTAATCGCATCAATGGATGAGAGAACGCATCCTCTGTTGTAATGGAAACTGCTTTATAATGGCATTCCATATAAATTAGCATTTAGAAATAGAGACTTAGGTCTAAGGATTTTTAACTGAACACGTAACAGGCACCCGGTGGCAGCGTATTTATTTTATGATTTGTTTTTGTCTAATGTTGATTAATTTATAGCACTAATTAAGAATGCATGTTGTTTGCACTAATGCTTAGTGGGATAAGGTTGTGGAGTGAGAGAGATTCATTGGTCATATTGCTTGGCGGTTACCTTCTCTGTTGGGCAGAGATGTGTGTGAGGTGTGAGGTAGAAACGGTCCAGCAATGTGACCGAGTAATGGGTAATGTTCGCGAGTTTGTTTGTGGCACTGTATAAATGTCGTGCACATTTAATTTTATTTGACGCCTGAAGACATTTTGCTTTGTTTGAACATTGTGTTGTCCTGTGTTTTTAAACAGTTCGTGTGTGTAAGCTCGATCTCTCCACTCCGTAAGGCATAAGAGAGGTAAATTTTATTTTAGACTTATTTAATCTCATGTGTCCTTTATAAGAATCCACTTGAATGTAAATGTATTAAATTTGAAGCTTTTATAAGGCATTATCGCGATATATATATAAAAAAAATATTTAAGAATGTCTACAATATTGTTTTAATGTGTATGAATATGAATTAAGGGCAATGAGAGGCGGGCGTCGCCCCGCCGCCTATAGGTTTATTGCACAACTGGCAATCTGCATTTTTTGAGATTTTTTCAACGAAATATTCATGATATCGTAGTTTAATATATCTGTGTATGCGTAAGTCTATTTAAAATCAGGTTTTAAGTACACTAATCAATTTGGAACTGTTTTCTCAGCTTGATGAACCCAGTATTATGAAATGGTCTTATCTATCTATGAGCAAAATCTAAACCTTTTGTAACGAGACAATATGAATTTATCTCTCGGTGTTTTATGAGATTTTTAATAATGCATGCCAGTATTGATAAATAAATTTAAGTATAATGCTTTACTTATTGTTTTATTTTTAACCGCACCATTGCTTTTTAACCCCATTCGCTTGTGACGTTTAGGTTTGCGGCTGTGCCTTTTCAGTTTCAAAGGTTTGTGCCTTTTCAAGAAAAATTGAAGGTCTTCAAAATGACATGCCAAATGCTGAATGCCGTCCTGAAAACGCTTCAGTTCTGTCGCGGTCGAAGTAACAGTCATATGGTGGTGGTCAACCAGCTATACATACAGAATGCCGTAATGCAGATAAATGCTTTTTTGTTAGATAATCGTCTTAGCCTAAGTTCACGCATGACCACGACCAGTTAACGAAATGTAACGCTAAGGTTCTTGTTCAATGTCACGCGGCGTGTGGCGGAGACACGGCGTGACGGCTTGTGTTGTCACCTCAAACCACAGAGTACTTTGTTATAGTATACTGAAACCTCAAACACAGCTGTGCGCCCGCGCCGACCGCCCGTCAGAGCCGTCCGAGCTGTTGGTAAACTGAATGACGCTAGCTCCGCGTGTGTAGTAGCCTCAGTAGTAATGTTGGTGTGAGCTGTATTGTGTAACGCGCTATCGGCGATGGCGGTCTGCGACAAGTGGGTCGCGCTCAAGATACTGGAGTTCGTAAGTGGCTTACCTACTCATCATTTTTGTGGATACTCAACTTCGACTTCTATGGATTTATGGGGATGTGACCACTGCATGAATGGATTTTCGAGCAGGGAAATTTTAAGTGGAATTATAAATCATGGATTTTACCAGCGGGAGTAGGCCTGCTGAATCAGACTCAAATGGGGACAGTTTGGTCTTCTCTCGAATCTACTGTGTTAAGGGAATTAAGTGATGAAGCATTTGTAAGTAGTAACAACGCCAGAGCTCAGATTCCTGCAAAAAAATCACCTGACTCAAAATATTCCATAGTCTTACCTGAACATACACCGAAGTATTTGTGGCCAAAGAAGTAAATATTTGAGGACGTTTTTTTAAAAAAATTATCAAATTTTCCTGCATTCTATCTATTTTGTAACGGACATCCACCAAATAAACGCGAAAATCTTTTCATTTTGAGTTCGTCTATGTCAATTCAATAGGTAAAGAATAATTAAAGTTTACTTAATTATCTCGTATTGCTCACTTCGTAATTTTGTAGGTAATTATCTAGCGGGTCGTAATTATTTAACTATCTTTTAATGAAAAAATCAATGTTCCCATTCAACCACAGATCGTTAACAATTTTGTGTATCCAAGTTAAATTGCTGTGAGGTTAGTGTGGCAGACAAAATATTCCAATCAAATCTCTAAACATGTTTTCGAATTGATGCAACACGAGTTATGTACTTATGTCTCAACCTCGACCAGTTACACAATATATCTACAGCGATATCTTTGTTTACCATAACTTAACATGGGGTCATGTATTTTGGCCATAAGTCACGACGTATTAGGTACTACTTCTTGTTTACTTTTTACAAACATCCAATAGCTTTGTTAACCTGGAAAATTAAAAACCCTCTTTTACTTATAATATCATTGGTAATAGGTAATGAAAATAAAACCTGTTTAAGGAAAAATGTAAGTGCTAACGCATACCGTATCTCCTACACTTCTCGATTTTATATGTCGCGCGTTGCCAGCCCCGGATCTAAGGGGGGGCAAACCGGGGCACTTGCCCCGGGCGGCAGTTTTATGGGGGCGCCAAATCCTTGAGACAAGAATTCGAAATATCGAACAAATGAATTTTTATCAAGTAATCGAATCTTAATATAATATGTTTAAAAAACAAACTTTTCAGTGATACCCGCAAGCTGTGAGCGAAGCTTCAGCAAACTGAAAATAATTAAAACTTATCTACGTTCTACAAGGATCGTCTATCTAGCCTCGCGATCCTAGCCATTGAAAACAAAACTGCCTATGCGACGGACTTTGAGGAGCTAATAGATTCTTTCGCAGAAAAGAAAGCACGCCGTGTAAAGTTGTAGTCTTTCCTGGTTATATATTTTTTCTGTGTTTCTGTCACATTTATGTCACAAATGAAAGTTGTTAGATAATAAAAAATGTGAGCCGTCACGGGATGGCTGGCAGATGTAAAACATACAAAATATACAAGTGCTTAATGCAGATTTTAATCATAAAATAAAATTTTAAATAATGAAATTAAAATAAATTAAAAATCAATTTTCAAACATTATACCTATGCAATATAAATTGCATAAATTTTTATCTACTCTCTTGGTGGTCTTGCATCTTCAAAAGGGCGTTTCCCTTCCATCCATCCATCAGCCCTTGGAGGTCTACTGCTGGACATAGGCCTCCCCTAACTTGCGCCACACTGACCGGTCCTGAGCCTTCTGAGTCCAACGGATGCCCGCTGTCTTCTTCAGGTCGTCAGTCCACCTGGTCGGGGAGCGTCCTATACACCGTTTTCCGAGACGTGGGCGCCATTCGAGGACCTTTCTTCCCCAACGGTTGTCGGTCCTTCGCACTATGTGGCCAGCCCATTGCCACTTCAGCCGGCTAATTCTTTGAACTATGTCGGTTATCCTTGTTCGTCTACGGATCTCCTCGTTTCTGATACGATCACGTAGAGAAATACCGAGCATAGCCCTCTCCATAGCCCGCTGTGCTACTCTGAGCTTGTGGATTAGGCCAATAGTAAAGCACCACGTCTCGGAGCCGCATGTCATCACTGGAAACACACACTGCTCGAACACCGACTTCAGGCACTGAGGTAGTGTTTTGGACGACAAGATATTCGAACGCAGTTTCCCGAACGCAGCCCATCCAAGTTGGATTCTACGAGTGATTTCTTTCTCGAAGTTGGACTTACCCGTCTGGATCAGTTGTCCCAAGTAATTGTATTCGTCTACAACTTCGAGAGCAGCGCCGTCAACAACAACCGGTACGAGTGTAACATGGACATTCGACATGATTTTCGTCTTGTCCATGTTCATCTTAAGACCCACCCGTTATGAGGCGCTGTTCAAGTCCCCGAGCATTGTACCAAGTTCTTCCAGGGAACCCGCCAGGATGACTATATCATCGGCATATCGCAGGTGTGTGATGTATTCGCCATTGATGTTAATGCCACGTCGTTTCCACTCCATCAGCTTGAACACATCTTCCAACGCAGCGGTGAACAGTTTTGGGGATATAACGTCCCCTTGCCTGACACCTCTCCGCAATTGGATGGGGTTCGTGGCTGTGTCGTGTACTTTGACGGACATGGTGGCTGATGAGTACAAATACTTCAACACCTCGATATACCGGTAGTCGATCCGGCACCGCTGAAGAGAATTGAGTACTGCCCAGGTCTCGATAGAATCAAAGGCTTTCTCATAGTCCACATAGGCGACACACAACGGCAAATTATACTCTTCGGTCTTCTGTATAATCTGTCGCAGTGTGTGTATGTGGTCCATGGTGCTGTAGCCTTTTCGGAATCCTACTTGTTCGGGAGGTTGGAAGTCGTCGAGCCTGCGTGCAATGCGATTTGTGAGCAGCCTCGAAAACAGCTTATAAACGTGGCTCAGAAGTGCGATTGGTCTGTAGTTCTTCAAAAGGGCTTTATGCTTTATCGCCCTTTTTGGAAAACAGAGTCACCACACTTCTGCTCCACGCTTCCGGGGTAGTTCCAGTATGGATGACGTTATCAAACAGTTTTTGGAGTGCCACTAGTAGGGGTTTCCCCCCAGCTCTTAGCAGCTCGGCGGTGACACCGTCATCTCCCGGTGCCTTGTTGTTTTTAAGCGTTTCCCTTAGGCTAAAACAATAAATAGCAAAATTTGAAAATTTTTTGCACCTATTTAAACAAAATATAGTTATTATTCTCAGAAATTAATTTTAAATATTTTTATAAAAATTTTGAAATTCGTTTTTGTAAAATATGACAAACGTAGATGTGCCGTTGTATTACTGGGTGAGCGACATGGTGTTCGCGATGTCGGTTCTATACGCTAGTAATAAAACTTCAATGTTCATTAGTAATTTTAACAGTTTTTCTCAAACGCTGAAGGGAGGGGGCGCCACTATCAAGGATTTGCCCCGGTTCAAAAAAATCGTAGATCCGGGGCTGCGCGTTGCAGCACGATCGATGGCACGGAAAACAAGAGTTTTAAAAGACGTCACAATCCCAGCACCCGACACATTTATCATCCACAGAAATATCTGCATCGGCCGGGAATCGAAACCTGCATGGCTGGCAGTTTCAGTTTCACTACTAACTGGACTAGAGAGTCTTCAATGATTGACGATGATGAACAATAATATGAATAATATAAAACAATAGTATGAACAATATTAAACAAAAGTACGAATATTTCTATATTCCTCTGCTAACTACTTGGCAGTGAAAGCTATCAAAAAAGCTATGCCATGGTGTGAAACATTTTATTCTATCACAATTAACTTTAAAAATAATGTAGTCCAATTGCAAATTTTCATGTTTGCAAAAATGTTGATTGCTTTTGACTGTAATGATAACGTGTATCGCGCTATATCAATGTCTCATTCAATGTTGGCTCGGTGCTGCTAATGACTGTTATTAAATCTGACCACAGTAATAGTGTTCTCAGTTCTCACGTCTAACACTTCGACATGTGTTTACTATTATCACTAGCGGAAAATCTATACTACTTATAATAAAACTGAAAGGGCAAATTTTCTGTACATTGAATATTTTTTAAAAATTTCTATTAGTGGGCACTTCAGTAACATGTTAGATCACAATTTTTTTAATAATTGTTGTCTGGCTGTCTGTCTGTCCGGGCATCACATGAAAACCCTTGAATAGATTTCGATGAAAATTGGTAAAGTGGATACTAGTAATCCGGGTCATATTTTAGGAAACTTTTTATCCCGGAAAATTAAAAGGTTTCCCTGGGAAACGGGATGAATTTTGTTCATGGAATATTTTTAAAATATCAACCGATTTGCTTGAAATTTGCAACAAATGTTCCTTGCTTAAATTGATGGAACTTGTATTTTTCAGTTCTTAAAAATTTTGCAAGAAATTTTGCTCCCTCCGGGAGCAGTCCTTTGTGATTGTATCGTGGTTTTCAGTTCAATATAATTTTTTTTTTAATTTTTTTTCCGAAAGAGGTACAAATAAGGTAAAACATAATTTCTGCATGCGAAGCTGCGGGCAACAGCTAGTAAATAAATATACTTAATATTATATTGCTTTTAATTGGTTTTAAAGGCTTAGACGCAAAACGTCCCATATACCTACTTACATAGTTTTTCCATGTATAAATTTTATTATACCTACTTCACGTTCTAATCACAACACTAGGAATCCAAGAACTACCAAGCCCGAAAACAAACATTTCTCCTTTTTATTATTTGATCCTATATTATGATGTCGGTATTATAAAATACGAATCGTGAGTAGTTTGTATTTGAAAAGTTTAGCGTCCGCGATGATAAGTTTAAAAAATGATAACATTACCAATGTCACAGTCTGACTCTTTCTTTTCATACATTTCGGAGACTGATGTATCTCTATGGGGGGGCGGGGGCCGGACTTAAGTATTTTTCAAGGCAGTTCCGGTCTCCACTCCTCGTGAAGAGTCATGAGGCTCGTGTACTGGATTCGGCCCGGTCGAATAAACCGGTCCACCCCCTGATGACATTGTGTACTAGGTCCCGATAAACCAGCTGACTACCGGAGTCCCTCCTCGTGTAGAGTCAGCGGCATCTTGTACCGGGTTCGGTCGAATCCGGTCCACTCCCGCTGACATTGCACACCCCACAGCACAAATCGGCCAGGTCCTCTAGGACCCGCCCCTAGTCCGCGTGAAGCTGTAAAGGCCATTAGGGCCAACAGCAACTTATCATTCGAAAAAAAAAAGTATCTCTATTGCATTGTTTGTTGCCAACTGATTTCCATTTAAAAGACGACGCCGCGTGCGTACTTACCTATGTTCTTTTAAAATGAAACAAAAGAATGGCTAAGTATCGCTCATATTGTTTCGCGTTTATGGACGGTGCAAGGAGGTCCCATGCACTGCCGAGGATGTACTTACAACATGATTTTTGTATGAGCTTCACACAAGTATGCGCTTGCGTGCGCCGCGTGCAGATTTTTTGGTCAAAAAAAAAATAGATAAAATTGTTGATTTGGTGTAGTATAGTTGGGTACTAGGCAGACGAAACAGGTATACGTTACCCCAGCTAATATCGCACCCTCATTGGAAAAAGCAAAAGTCGTCTTACGTTGAATTTTAGTTATTAATATGATTGGAAAGAGGGACAAAAGCTGCATATGCTCATTTTTTTTTTAATTTTTATCAGTAATCTTGACGGTTTTGTGCAAGAAATCGTAATGTAAATTCCTTTGACTGCTTACTGATATTTTAACAGTTTTTTTGCTCTCCTGTAAAATTGCAATTTTCATCTTATGCCTTTTTTCCACTTCATCTTATGCGATATTTCCGAATTGCATTATTTAAATGATGCAGAAATTGCAGACAATTGGTGCTCTACCTGTAATTGTGCAGCAAATATTGAAATCTGTGCATTAAGAGTTTTTAAGTAATTAAAAAAACGTTTCCTGCTGCAGTAACGTTTCTTCTCGCCGTTGTCCTTCTACCGTCACCTTAAAATCTGTAAGTGTCGTGGGATTGTTGTACGTGCTCGTTGTTTATTTGCGTCTGTAGTTGGACATACGAGTAAGTACCTTCCTAAATACTAACGTGCAATGAATAATTAGTATACACTATACATATTATAGTTGGTCGTAGCTGTGTGAAAATCCGAAATCCATCATTTGCACGCATTGCAGATTGAACTGTCTTTGTCAGATCGATCGATCGGTCGTAGTTAGTCACACAGGGGTCAGTCAGGCACAGGAGACAAAATGGTTCTAGTCTTTCTGTTCGTAGTTCGGTACTTAGCGGTCAGAGTCTAATATAGTCAGAGTATAATATCATTGGTCAGAGTCAGATTTTAGACACACAAGCACACCTAGGTACCAACCAATCGTCAGATTTGTTAATCACTGTGATAGATAATAAACTCTGATCTATTGATCTCTAAATTCAGGAAATAAGGTACAATCCTATTGTAATTATTATTTTGCACGATAGATATTTTTGTATCTACGCAGTGTATAACTTGATGCTTATTACCTAATAAAAACCCTATAGTTAAATTGTATTGACTAAACAAAAAAAAGCGCAGGCTGAAATAGATAAATCTGGCCAGAGGAGCATGCAAAGCAAAGCAACAACCCATAATTGTCCCACTGCTGGGCTCGGGGTCTCCTCTCACAATGTGAGGGGTATAGGCCATAGTCTACCACGCTGGCCAAGTGCGGATTGGTAGATTTCACGAGTTCACACACCTTCGAGAACTTTATGAAGAACTCTCCGGTGTGCAGGATTTCTCACGATGTTTTCCTTCACCGAAGCAAGTGATAATTAACTTATAATACGCACATACTATTTGAAAATTAGAGGTGTGTGCCAGGATTTGAACTCGGGCCCCTGCGTTCGGGAGACCAACTTTCTAACCGCGAGGCTATCACTGCTACTGCTGCAGAGGATCATGACAAGAACATTAATTAGGTATCAAGCTACACTACCGACCTATCCCTACCTTTTACTAAAATAAATCAAAATTCGTTTTCGATTATAATTGCTTTTGTCGCATTGAGAGTGAATACAGCATCAGAAAGTAGGTAGCACCTGTGGTAGCACTTAGGAAGGTCCGTCACACGTCACAATCACTACAGTAGAGGTATTAAGTAAGTGCGTCATACTCATACATGGTGCGTACGTCTTCAATGCCGCTCCCACGGTGGACAGAGGACCGAGTGTGAGGACGTGCGAGAGGTCGCAGCAGCCATTGACAGATTACCCATTGTATGGCCATTGTGGTTATGGTTATCCTCAAAAAGTTTTCTTCTTATGATAAAAGTAAAAGTCGGTTGTAATGAAGGTAATAGGGTCAGTCAGTGTTTACTTAAATCAACTTAAATCTTAAATCAGTTTATACTTTAACATCATTCGCTAGATGGCAACAGTTGTAGTTTTTTTAAATACATGAAAAATGCGACGGGTTTTTTTTATGGAAATAACCAAACGAGCTGACGATCCACCTGATGGTAAGTTGCTATCGTCGCCCATGGACATTACCAATGGACATCAAGGCATCACTGATACATTGCCCGCCAAGAAGGAGAGAAGAAAGAGAAAGTCGAACTTTGTGTCCGTAAGAGCCTAAGGCTGTATGGGGTGTGATATTATAGAAGTGATCTGTCGCCAGATGTTCTGCGTAGCGTGCCTGGTGACGAAGCGCGTGTCGACGGACGACGAGGCGCGGCTGGCGCTGCTGCTGCAGAAGCTGTCCCGCGAGTGGTCGCTGCTCACCTCCGTCACCTGGGACTCGGTCGGCGGGGCCTTCGCTGATGCTGTTTATGGAGGTGACAGAAAGACATAAAAAAAAATAAAAGAATAGGGCTACACGTTAAGTTTCCTTCTCTGTCATATTAATAGTATAGGTAGTAGCGAAAGTTCCCTCTTCCGCGAAACTCACTATAAACCTACTCTATTTTTAGACGAATCTTATTTTTTTTATGAAAATAGCCAGCCAAATATCAATCTTATTTGATAAACAATATTGGCACCACTTCTTAAGGAATTATTAGTTTAAAAAAAAGTTAATAATCAAAAATACACCGCTTAGTATGAAGTATTTGTCAATTCCCTTCGATGTCATTATAAACGGATTCTACTGTACTTCGTTTCAGCATTCAAAGATAAGTCCTTAAATTCTTTACATTTTATGCCTTCTTTATTTTTAGGTTACAAATTACGCAAAAAAGACCCTGCCAGTTTGTTTACCTATTAAATAAGACTCGTCTAAAAAATGGACTATAGATATTATCTTCTATCTACCACGAAGATCTTTTATAAGCGTTGCGCAAGCGCAGTAATTTTTTACCGGCGCGGCGGCGCTGGACACCATAGTTTTTGACCTAAAAAAGAATTCTTGAGTTAACGTCACTGCCGTCACTGGTCTAAACCTTTTTTTACTGATAAGCATTTTAGTAATCTATAAAACCGAGCAAGTGCGTGTCAGGCCACGCTATGTAGGGTTCTGAAGTAGTAAGTTTATCGACTATTACTCATTAACTACTTGTGATAACATAGCCGTGATAGTTTTCCTTGTAAATCCATACTTACTTAATGTTATAAATGCGAAAGTGTGTTTGTTTGTCCCTCTTTCACGTCGTAACGGAGCAATGTTATGGTATGATTTTTTGTGTGGAGGTAGTTAGGAGGCTGGAGAGTAACATAGCCTACTTTTTACCTTACTGTAGGTATAACTTCGTAAAGGATCTATGGATTTATATAAAATAGAAATCCATACTAATATTGATGTCCTTATTATAAAATTATTTTGGAACTGTTATTTATTTATTCTTGCACGTTCCCTTTGAACGCCCGGATGAAGCCGCGGCTAATAGCTACATATGGGTTCCGATTTTCCTTCGGATCCCTAAAAAAGCGTACCCACAGTATAGATAAATAGACTCCACCGAATACCTTTGTTATTATTAGATATGTTCCTACACTAATTACATTTAACCATGTCATAGAATCAATGACGCAAGCTCCAAGATTATCAATTTGAGATAATCATAAAGGGAGCTTATAATACTCAATTTACCTTGGTTAAATAACTCCACATATTATTACCTGTTTGTGTGATTGTGAGACTCGTCGTAACTTACATAATTTGCTATTAATTGTCAGTTATAGCATTTAATCAAATTCTTATTTGCAGGTTACGTGATAATTACCTTTGGCTTAATTCTGGGAAGGATCTTCCGGGAAATACCTAGAGGACGACGGATATTGGAAGGTGTATTTCTTGGATTTGGATTATTGTTCTTCCTTGTTCTCGGTAAGAAATTTTGGATATATTTTTTTCTTCTTTTATTGTTTTTTTTATTGTGATTCAATATGGTTTTTGTATCAGGTGGTCTAGAGCTGGCTTCTTTAGACTCCGTCCCGAGAAACCTAATCGTCAATGCGTCTGTGCTTGGGTCCCTGTCCCTGGTAGTAGCGGCTCTGTTCCTGCTAGATCTCATGGGCCCGAGGATCTACTCGGCCACACGCTTTTCTCAAACTGATCCGATTAAATCCCCAAAGCTGGACAAAAAAGTCTCCATCGTCACTCAATCAGTTGGCAATGGAAATATGCACAGTGAACAACAAAATGGCCACGTGGCTGACGGGCAGCAAAACGGACATTTGCCGAGTAGCCAGACAAATGGCCACGTTCCCGCCGAGAGACCAAAAACATTGGATTTGGAGAAAGGCAAGAACGAACAGACAAATATTATGGACGATCCCAAAAATGAATTTACAATGATCGATGCTCCTAAAATTGAAAAGCGACTCGAGACGACAAAGTTTGGATCGGTCCGCAGCGGAGTCGAGGCCGGGAATTACGTGCGCTTATCGGACCCCCTGTCCGATATAGACCGACTACGTTACGAGAGCGAGTTGGCGAAGTTTAACGAGAGATATTTCAGAGATTACTTAGATACAATGGACGGTAGGCTCTCGGTGAAAGAGGAGTACCTGCCAGAACTCCAAACTCCAGTGTTTTCGAAAGTGAAGCCTGGCCGGCAGCAGAGCTTGTTCGACGACGATCCTCCGAGCTACGAGCAGAGGCGGCAATCGAAGTCTCCTTCTAGAGCTAAGACGGTAGCGTCTCCGACGTTGCAGCAGCTAGAAGATTACCTGAAGGGATCGAATAGATCTCGTAGGGGAGATACTCCAGTTTTGTTTCCGATGGAGCCGATAGAGGAGCGAGATAAGGAAGGAGACGCTGAGGGCAGAGCGTCCGGGACGCCGACAGACCCTGGCTTCGTGCAGTACGCGGCGGGAAGGTGGCCGGACAAGAAGTTACGGGAAATACGCACACCACGACACAGTCCGACTCAATGATCGAGTTAGTAATGATACAATCATTCGTCACGCGGAGACATGAGAGTGACGTGGACAAATAATGGCTCCAGCTGAAGGTCTTTGTGATGTCGTAGACTGGCAGAACACGATCAGTGATCTTTGACTTTGTTATAAATGGTCGTGTGTTTGCTTCCTGTTGTATTATTGTAACACAAGTGCTTTTTTGATTCGTTTTTTTTGTATTATTTATTTCTGTTACTCAGTGTACAGTAATTTAAGGATAGTCTTCTTATTTTAAGTTGTAAATTATAATTAGGAAAATTATAAGCAAGTAAAGTACTTATAAGAAAAGTTGAATAAAAACAGAACGTAGGTAGGTATGTCATTTTTTAAATTTAATTCCATTAATGAAGTCACTGCCATTAAAGGCATTGTTCAAAATCACCGTCATCTGACCGATTCCCACCAATGTGGGAATATCCTCGCAGTATTAAAGCATAATTTTTTGTATGTGTTCATGATAATAAATTAGTACATTAACCAATTTTAATTATTCTTTTAATTTTGCTTACTTCCTTCATGGTTTCCTCTTAGGACGTGGGATCACAACAAGGATTTTAAAACCAACGCGGATGCGATAATGAGAACCTTCAGTTTAAACTCCATAAGTTCGTTGACCTTTCTGTTAAGTGGAAGATTACAGCTAATTTGAAAATAATAAGTTGGAACGTCTAAACAATACGTCGCTTCGAACATACATACATAGTGACAATGCTTCTACAGATAACAACCATCCGCGAGTCGCACGAACACTACAACTATCATACAACACATTATGTATATTATGCTAATTGCTATATCTACTTACTAGGTTTTGCATCTTACTTGATTTGTATTTTACTAATTTCGCTGGATAAGTTCACGTGAAAATTAGAAAAATGGAAGGATAAACTTCCTTTGAGCCCATACCCCGGATTGATCTGAATTTTAATATACCTATGTATGTATTTTGACGAGCTGATAACGAATATCATAGGCAAAATGTCAATGAACAAAAAGCAGCAACCCATAATTGTCCCACTGCTGGGCTCGGGGTCTCCGCTCACAATGTGAGGGGTACAGGCCATAGTCTACCACGCTGGCCAAGTGCGGATTGGTAGACTTCACACACCTTTGAGAACTTTATGGAGAACTTTTCGGTGTGCAGGTTTCCTCATGATGTTTTCCTTCACCGAAGCAAGTGATAATTAACTAGTAATACGCACATAATGTTTGAAAATTAGAGGTGCGTGCCAGGATTTGAACCCGTGCCCCAGCGTTCGGGAGACCAACGTTCTAACCTATCACTGCTATAATGAACTAATACTTATACTAAATTGTAACTGCAAAATACCCGCATATTTCATTTTCAAGGTAACCTTGAAAAAACATGATATTTTGTTTTTCACGTTTAATTGGTAAAGTATTGATTTTACAGAAAAGGTTAAATCCTTACCATTTGTGTTTTTTTTGTAGAAACATTATTTTTCATGGATACATATTTCTATCTGCGTTGACTTTAAGGTCATCGCCCACGACGCATTCAGCCGATGAACGAACTTTGTAATGCCTCACAGCTAAAAGCAATGTCTATAGGCGGCTATCGCTAATAAAAAAGGCCCTCAAGTTCATGAATGATTCTGTGTCTATGTAGCAAGTGTTGCAACCACATAGAACCTTGCCGTTGGCCGTCCTGTATAATGCTAAAGAATGTGTTCTTAGGCCTGATTCCTTCCTACACTGAGGTCGGTCGTGCGTACCAATATAGGTAGACTTGTGAAATGAAGTCCTGATACTGCGATGCTGAAGTAATAACGAACGCATGTGGGTATTTAGTACGTGACCGACGTCTTTTTAGGGTTCCGAAGAAAAATCGGAACCCTTATAGTTTCGTCATGTCCGTCCGTCCGAAGCAAAGCACCTAGACCCTTAGTGCTAGAAAACTATAACATGACATGAATATACATACGTATTTACTAAAACTCCAGAATCGTAGAATAAAATATTGAAAATATGTTTTTTCAAGGTACCTCCTCCCCATTCAAGTAATAAACATGGGGATGATTTTTTTTCGTCACGAACCCCACATGGTCTAAGAGCCGTTGAAGAACGACCTTCACCGATCTGATAACTCGATGGGACATATTTTTTATCAAATATAATTTATAAACAAATATGCCTATGATAACTTGCCTGTCGTAAAGTGTTCATAGTTATTTTTAATTTAATTAATTTTAATCAATTTTTTTTCGTCACTTTCACTCATGTGATAACCGAATGAGTTTTATCTCAATTGATAGTTTTTAACACAGAGAATATGCCTAGGTAGGCTTGCCTACTTATTTCTATTCATGGCTACCTGGCAAGTAGGTGTGAACAGGTGAGAAAATATAGGTATTTACACCGATCTGTTAACCAATTGAAATTAATATCATAGGTAGATATTTTAATTACAAAACCAATCATATAGGCTTGCCCACAAAAAAATGTTCATGAAATAGGTTTGCCAAGCTATAAAGGGTATAGCCGGATAGCCTCGGGAAAAGTGCCCCCAAACCTTGGGGTTCGAAACTATGTCCAAATGATCCTTTATATAGATATAACATGATGTACAAAATTTCACCCCCCCACTACCCCTCAGGGGGCTACGGCACTCAATTAAACCGAAAATGATTTTATTTTTTTTCTCCAAATCTATGTAAATGACGCAAATCAAATTTTGCACAAATATTGTGGTAACTTAAAGTAATAATACGAAAAATCAAGATCCCTCTAAGTACTCCCTATATTGAAAAAAAAATAATTTAAAAAATCGGAACATCCTGTATAATGATTTCCTTTCGTAGCAAAAACACCATTTTTTTTCCAAATGTGTACCAACATCCAACCTACGTAATCTCCAAGTTTGGTCTGTCTAGCAAAGGTGGAACACTACTTTTAGTTCTACTAAAGTTTTAATGCCTGCTTTATAAGGGAATAGAATCCCACGGTTTTATTTTTTTCTCCAAATCTATGTAAGTGATGCAAATCAAGTTTTGTACAAATATTGTGGTAACTTAAAGTAATAATACAAAAAATCAAGAGCTCTCTAAGTACTCCCTACATTGAAAAAAAAATTAAAAAAATTGGAACATCCTGTCTAATGATTTCCTTTGGTGGTACAAACACCGTTTTTTTAAATGTGTACCAACATCCAACCTACGTAATCTCCAAGTTTGGTCTGTCTAGCAAAGATGGAATGGAACACTACTTTTAGTTCTATTAAAGTTTTAATGCCTGCTTTATAAGGGAATACAAGTAGAGCACAGCTTGGATACTTCAGAATCAAATCAATCGTAGCTCGATACCAAAGTAAGATGGGTAGAAGAATCTGTTAATGGAATAATTAAACAAAAATATCATTTACTCGACCTTAAAGTTGATAGTAAAATCTTACCTAAAATCGGTACATTATGTAAAATTGCTTGTTTTTTAAATAACAAATATGAAAAAAGGCTCCTTAGCGACGTCAATAACGCGGATGAAATAATATCTAATTTATAGATAAAATCCGCCACGATAGTCAATAACTTGGCGTGCAGTTAACAGAGGCAAATGGATGGATAAGAAAAAAAAGTGTGCGCGTGTAATCTTTACGCGCGATTGAAGTAAAACTTATTTGAGGTTGGTGACATGTATTACCAAAAAAATTAAACTCAATTTAAAATAAACATCATATTACAGTTGACTCATAACAATATACTTTACAAAAACGCATATAAAGCTAAAAAAAGCAAAGCAACAACCCATAATTGTCTATACTAGTAATACGCACATAATATTTGAAAATTAGAGCAAGGATGCCAGGATTTGAACCCGTGCCCCCGCGTTCGGGAGACCAACGTTCTAACCGCTAGGCTGTCACTGTATATCACGTAAGAATCTCCGCCGTATGAAACTCCGTCGAATGAGCCTCCTCCGTATAAAGCTATAATTACCGTTATTATTACCTTTAATAAAGCTATAATTATTCGTTACCCCGTGATACGTATTGAATCTATAGACATGTCCCAGATACAATGTAATCTTAATAGAATTATGTATTATGACACATAAGTAAAAAGAGTTATCATATTTTCCTTAATTACACATTTAAAAAAAACGGTGTTTGCACCACGAAAGGAAATCATTATACAGGATGTTCCAATTTTTTTAACATTTTTTTTTCAATATATGGAGTACTTAGAGAGCTCTTGATTTTTTGTATTATTACTTTAAGTTACCACAATATTTGTGCAAAACTTGATTTGCATCACTTACATAGATTTGGAGAAAAAAATAAAACCGTGGGATTCTATTCCCTTATAAAGCAGGCATTAAAACTTTAGTAGAACTAAAAGTAGTGTTCCACCTTTGCTAGACAGACCAAACTTGGAGATTACGTAGGTTGGATGTTGATACACATTTGGAAAAAAAATGGTGTTTTTACCACGAAAGGAAATCATTATACAGGATGTTCCAATTTTTTAAATAATTTTTTTTCAATATAGGGAGTACTTAGAGAGCTCTTGATTTTTTGTATTATTACTTTAAGTTACCACAATATTTGTGCAAAATTTGATTTGCGTCAGTTACATAGATTTGGAGAAAAAAAATAAAATCATTTTCGGTTTAATTGAGTGCCGTAGCCCCCTGAGGGGTAGTGGGGGGGGGGGTGAAATTTTGTACATCATGTTATCTCTATATAAAGGATCATTTGGACATAGTTTTGAACCCCAAGGTTTGGGGGCACTTTTCCCGAGGCTATCCGGCTATACCTTTTATAGCTTGGCAATACTATTTCATGAACATTTTTTTGTAGGCAAGCCTATATGATTGGTTTTGTAATTAAAATATCTACCTATGATATTAATTTCAATTGGTTATCAGATCGGTGTAAATACCTATATTTTCTCACCTGTTCACACCTACTTGCCAGGTAGCCATGAATAGAAATAAGTAGGCAAGCCTACCTAGGCATATTCTCTGTGTTAAAAACTATCAATTGAGATAAAACTCATTCGGTTATCACATGAGTGAAAGTGACGAAAAAAAATCGATTAAAATTAATTAAGTTAAAAATAGCTATGAAAACTTTTCGACAGGCAAGTTATCATAGGCATATTTGTTTATAAATTATATTTGATAAAAAATATGTCCCATCGAGTTATCAGATCGGTGAAGGTCGTTCTTCCACGTCTCCTCTACTAACAGTGTGGGGTATCGTTGAAAAACCATTCTTAGATTTAGAGGTCCGCTTGCGAAATATTTGGCTTTGATGTGCTCATTTTGGGTCAAGTGTCCCTCTGCTGGCTAAATGGTCGGAGTTGGACAAGTGAAAAAAATCTCAAAAATAGGTTATATGATGAATGTTATCATAAGTAGTTAATGAGTAATAGTCGATAAACTTACTACTTCGGAACTCTACATTGCGCGTGGGCTGACACGCACTTGTTTATTTACTTTTAAGTAAGTACCAAACCTAAATAAAGTATTGAGGAATATTATAAGTGAATATAAGATTATCTATCTTATAACTAATACAATATAAGTGTGACCGCAAATATTGCGATTTTTCCTTTGTCATGACAGTGCCGGATTAAGAAAGCGCGGGGCCCGTAGCAAATTCTTTCGAAGAGCCCTTGATCTACTATGGATTCTTAAGTATAACTCTAAAAGTAATTCTTTAGTATAAAGTCTAAAATGTGCGGGGGCCCCTTTCGCGTGGGGCCCGTAGCAATTGTTACTCTTGCTACGTCGCGTGGTTAATCCGGCACTGGCCATAGACAATAATGTTTTCAGTCGTTTATGTGCGCGCGCTCATCATATTCAAATAACTACCCTGTGTAACTACCTATGGCGAATTCTGAGAATTTGTAGGTCACAACATCAGACCATTAACTTAACGTCACGTTAGTAGGTACGTTAGTAACTGAACTTAACGACACGCTGCCCATTATCTTGCGTCTTGCTGAGCCTGTGATTACTGTCGCGATTCACTCGGATTCCTTGTGACAGTACGAGGTCTTAAGCTATTCATACATGCTTATATTCATCGGGTTTTTATTTTCATCTCTGTTACTTAATGTATCAACTGCCACCCGTAATTTTTTTATACGGGGAGTATTCAGAGCCCTTCGTTTTGCAGGCAGGGACACAGATTATAACTATGGCACAGACTCAGCAAGACATGATTTATTAACCTGATTATAACTTGGTACTTGATGACTCTAAATAAAAATCCTCAATAGATGACTCACTAAACATTTGAATAACATCTGTAATCAAGACGTTTGGTTAGTCACCGTACCGACTATCAATTAAATCGCTCCATCCGTGTGGACATAACGCAAAAACAACAACAACTAAGTACTTAATAATATGATGAAGTTTAAGTTTGCTAGAACTTGATATATATAATAATGAGATAATATATGTTTTTTTTTTATCGTTGTGTCATTATTATATGTTACTTGGCAAATGTTTAGTTCTATTTCTCACGGTTTATTTGTTGCTGGCGCGAGCTTCCTTAAGTAGTTTGTTTTGAAGCTATGACAATATTTTTTTATTGTAAATAAGCGCAAATAAGCCATTTGATGTTCAGGATAAGGGTCGAAGTCGCTATTTGATGTCTTCTCTGTTTATTTTTCAGTTTTTCATACGATACATAAGAGAATGGAAGGACCTGTGTGTCCAATCTGGTAAGATCTTAAAGTTCTCAGCGGATGATAATATGAGGATTATTGGATTGAGAATTATGAGGGAGAAGAGGAAGATAAATGTATATCCCTCAGATCCCGGTTGCTCACTGATAATGGCCGTGCCTCTGCAAGATATATCTAGGTTAATTTCTAACAAGTTCCGGAGTTGATGACAAATACAAAAGTTTGTTGCATCAAGGTACTAAACATACGCGACCCAGGGCAGTAGCCGGCAGCCTTGCAGCCGTACGCTGTATGTACAGACCGTGAATAAAACTTAACAAAAGGACAGTTTTTACAGCGTGAGAATCGCGCAGCCTTCGCACATCGCCGGCGGCGGAGGTGCTCTTTCCTCATAGGGCTGCCAGCCTGACACTGTTCACTAAATATGGTTATGGACCGTCAACAAAACGCTACTAAAATATTTTGATTCATATAAGATTACGTTTATAAATTGAAAACTTCTTTAGGCGCGTTGGGCATTTTTTAGATGGGAAAAAACCATTCAACTCGCGACACCGTTACCGACACCTCTTCTCTTTATATTTTCATTTTTTTATGAATTTGTACTAGGAGTACCAGAACATCATATGTGACGAGGAGGTTCGACTGAACTTATTCACGAACACAGCCGCATTTTTTGCAATGATGTTTCTTTCAATTTATTTTTAAAATCACAAAAATTTTAATGGAGTGCTAGGACATCATGATCATGAGTGACGAGGTATTTCTAAACATTCCAGGCAGCTCATTCGATAGTGTGTACTCAGCGGAGTGTGTACTAATTAAAAATGTAATGAATTAAAAAACACTTCATTTAAAAGTATTTCTACAGAATAAAATATTTCCTGACAATTAAAAAAATACACATGAAAATTCACGTAATTGTTCAACTTTTCACTTCTGTCGGCTCTCCCGGAATGCCTTGTGCCTTTTTTATTTATTTATTTGTAGGTACTTTATTGACCACAACATTAATTAATTGCGGTATATACTACGACTGACGATTAGATAGTTGATTGTTAATCTTTATAAGGCATTACATGGCAAGTGACTTCTTCAGAAATACCCATTGGCTTGTGTAGTAGAGTAAGTTCGTGGTTCTATAGACACTACTGACTGAGTCTCTGCATTAAACTCCTAATCGAAGTGACTTAATTCGGCTTCACGCGGTTGTCATATAAAGTAACTTGACGAAAAGTATTTCGGTCAACATTTAATTAGTAATTACGCAATGATAGCCAACACAGGTGTACCTCTATAGTGCATTGTGGAATTACCCACGATTGCTAGAGGTCAGTAAATATTATTGGTAAAACCTGTACCTAAGTGGAAATATTTTTTCTATTTATTTAATACTTATAACATTGAAGAGGAAATTTTTTTATAATTATGTATTTAATTAAAATTTTTCCTATTCCCGGTTATTTGAAAATTATCAGTTTAGTCAGAGGGATCGATTGAATTATTTATTTAGTATCGTGGACTTTTGATGTTAATATAGGTACTAAAGAGAGTGTCATGTTTGTTACAAAAATACACAATAGGAGGAAGAAGATCTCGTACCCTCATTGGAAAAAGGCATAACATGAAAATTACAATTTTACACGAGAGCAAAAAAACTGTTAAAATAGCAGTAATAGTCAAAGGAATTTACATTACGATTTATTGCACAAAACCGTCAATATTAATGATAAAAATTTGAAAAAAATGAGCATATGCAGCTTTTGTCCCTCTTTCTAATCATATTAATAACTAAAATTCAACGTAAGACGACTTATGCTTTTTTTCCACTGAGGGTGCGAAGTGACAACCCTTTCGAATGGAGACAATGTGTTCGAGTATTATAGAGTTTCCTTCCGACAGCAGAAGCGATGGGCCATTCGAGTTTCACTGGTTTTTAATTAAATTAAAACTCATTGGTTTTTAAATAAATAGGTATCAAAGAAAATCACTTTTATTGAAAATATAACCTTTATTGGTATCTACAATATAATTTTCATTATACATCGATTGTTTAAATATATTACATGATAACGAAATAACTCTCTATTAAGTAAAATAAACATGACTCCGACCTCGCGGTCTTTGGACGAACTTGACAATAGATAGGTACATACTTAACAATAACTTGAGCCTCCTACTGCCTATGGGTAGGTGCGTTAAAAAAAGGAATGATTTTTAGCATCTATGCAATCATGCATCATATATATTTAAGAACCAAATATATCCAGGACCAACAATCTATTATTTATATATAATTTATACATAAAGATTATGCTTTGACAGTTTCGCACCAAATCACATAAGTATCTAATGCACAGTATTACAATTATTTTATTATTTTTATTAGGTATACAAAGTTGAAAATATCATAATAATATATTTTTTCTATTTTACATTTTTTTATTCCTTTTAATTATAATTGAGTTGGCGTGTGTACATAAAAGCTAAATAAAATTCATCCCTATAAATTAATAGCACCTTTACACTAATCATATTGTTACTTTATATGCAGACAAGTTTATTTAACGTAGGTTACATCGTGACTCGTGAGTAAGTACATATAATTTTGTCGTTGGAAATAACGATACTATAGACACATAATACGAATTCCATAAACAACAAAATTCATCGAATATATTCTAAGTATATTCTAAAACATAAAAATTAACTATATAATGTATTATACAATAATAATAATTGATTAAAAATATTGTGATGAACACAACCACCCTGTAGGGTTACTCTGTGGAATGTTTTGGAATGGACTGAATGAAACACTTATACAAACACATTATAATTTTATCATGTTCGAATATATAAGAAATTATGCTTAAATTATTCGACTAAATAAAGCATTTTGTTAACAATAACATGACTAAAATGAAAATAGAAGTACGAACATTTACAGCTACTTATCGACCTACCAATCCTATTCTCATTTTAATCGGACCTATATTTTATCTATATATGTAACAATGTGTCGTAGATCAGATCATCTGTGGACGGCATACGTGCTAAGTTAAGTGTGAGGTACAGACACAGACTGCGTCGGTCAGTAGTGGGTAAGATTCTTTCATTTTTAAATTCCGATCTCATCTGGTGCGGTTTTCACTGGCCGTTGAACCCTGAGAACAATAAATGTAGTTATTTAAACTGAAGAAAACAACTTCCTCAAACCTTTAAGGATTCATCAACAATAAGTGTCGTAAATACGAGTATATCCGAAACTCGGTTAATTTTTTTTCCGTAACTTTGTCACTGAACTAACCGACTCGAAGGACCAAATGTTCACAAATTTAAAACTGAAATTTATAAGCGGTTTGGGCTTTCAAACTGAACGTTCCGTTGTAATAAATTAATTCTAATAATTAATTGAACAGTTCATGTTGACAAAAGTGTCTGAAGTCTGCCAAGCGCTTGGCAATTTATTTATTTATGAATAAAGTTCAGAGAGTAAGACCTGTACTTTAATGGTATATTTTGTCGATAGTTTTGTCCAAATAATCAATAGACGCCAGGCGGGCGGTCACTTGGCGCTGAGACATCCTGTATAAACTATTAAATATAATATTCACGTATATACGACACGACACTGTGTCGATATCTAATCCACGACAGAGGTGAAACGAATAATTTTATTATATTAGTATCAATGTCGACGTGGGGTCCTAGCCACGTCACCGTTGTCAACTTTCGCCTGTTGCCAGTTAACCAGCTTTGAGCCAGCCCTCAGATCTCACAGTGTCACGCTCACCGTTCTCATGGCGCGTGTCCCGCTGCAGCGCGACGTACTGCCGCACGAGGCGCGCGATCTCGTGCGCCTGCTCGGCCTGCAGCCGCGTGACGCGCTGCTGCAGCAGCGAGCCGCACTTCACGTCCAGGAACAGCGTGCCGTCTTCTGACCGCACCTGCACACACACACATAGGGGATAGAGCCAGGGCCGGATTGCAGCGCGGGGCCCGTAGCAAATTTTTTCAAAGAGCCCTTGATCTACTACTATGGGTTATAAAGTGTAAAATATGCAACTGGTTAGAGCTAGAACTCACACATAGATAAAGAGGTAATAGTTTGCCGAGAAATTTAAATATAGCTACAAAACGAAGCAGAGATGCTAGGAGAAATTATTAATGAAATCAAATTATTGTATTAAGAGTTTATGTAGGTGAATAGTGTAGATAGGGTATGGGATGGATTACATAAAAATGAAGACATTTAAAAAACATTACATAGATTTAGATTTTCCGTTTTTAAAGTAGGTGAGAAGCTGAAAACGCCTTTCGTGGGCTGCAGAAGTAATGAAAAATCACTGAGGAGATTTGCCATTTTGCCTGCAATTTGGAGCTTTAAAAAATGATTGAATCTCGAAGGAGTTCGAGGATCTGTATCATATTAATACTTTGGATACACTAAATCTAATGAAAATAAGGGAGACTATACACTAAACAGTAATATGACGGTGTGTTGGCGAAATTATGGCTACGAGTGTGAAGCGTTATTTTTTTTAGTATCAACACACCTTTCTAGTGGAGATAAGGTCGGAGTAGGGCCAGTGGGTATCAGTGTCGTGCGTGGCTGGGTGCAGCAGGTGCACGCCGCGCCGGTTCAGCGCCAGCACGTGCTCGCGCCACTCGCCCCCCGCTGCGCCCCCCGGGCCCCCCACGCGCCGTACTGCGAAGAATGACGACCCGAACAGCGGCCAGCGGGATAACACCTGCACATAAACACATTTATTTATTATTTATTTATTTATTTATTCATTCCAAAATATTACCACTAACATTACAGGCATGTCCTAATGCGTTAGTGTATTTCATATAAATTCAGACAATATTATAATATTAATATGAATTAAAACTAATACAATCATCATTACAAAATAAAACAAGTCAATATTAGTAAAATCATCATGTCACAGTTAGTAAATCATCAAATATAAATAGGTAAGTCAATAATAGTAAAATTAATCATGTCACAATAAATAATTATAATTCAGTCAATATTAGAATAGGTATTATATAAAAAAAAAATCGAATATTAAGTCAATTATTAATTAAATCAATCCATAATAATTATATTATAATACATTTTCAACCACGTTATAGACTGCCATCGTGAACTCATTCAGCGTACAACCGAACAGGTCAACCATCTCCGCCACAGAATTGAGCGTCCGCAACGCTCTAGTGAGCGGCGCGCGCTGCAGCAGATTGGTGCGGCAGTGCGGCAACGCCAGCAGCTGCGGGCGCCGTCGCCTTCCTACTCTGTCATCCGGTACCCACAGCTTCAGCTCTTCTAAAAGAGCTGGGTTGTCCCTTTCACCCCGCAGCACCATGAGCAGATATGTAGCCAGTGATACCTCCCTCCGGACTTCCAGTTTGCTGTATCCCACCATGCCCAGGACGAACAAAGTGGGATACAGCAACGGATAACCCGGGTATACCCCATACAACCTCATATAGAGGTACCGAGCAAATTTGCTCTGGATTCGCTCCACCATCTGCTTATATTTTCTCTCACTCGGAGCCCATATAACCGAATTATGCTCCAAATGACTCTTTACCAAGGCCTCATAGAGGGCCCGAAGGGCACCAATATTGGTAAAACCTTCGGATTGCCTCAATATGAAGCCGAGGTTACGGTACGCTTTTTTGCATAATTCGGTTATATGTCGCCGAAAGTTGAGATCGGTGGCGAACTGCACACCCAGGTCCCGCATCTCCGCGACACGGCGCAGCGGCTCGCCCTCCATGTGGTACGGGTGGTGCTGCGGGGCGCGCGCGCGGCTGTACGACATTACCGTGCACTTAGCCACGTTGAAAAATAATTTGTTCGCCTGGCTCCATCCTACGACCCGGTCTATGTCTGCCTGCAGCCTAGCATGGTCAGAGATGTCACGTATCTCGCATACCAATTTCAAGTCGTCAGCAAACAGAAGGCACGTGGAGTTCAGGACCACATCCGGCAGATCATTTATCATGACAATAAATTGGAGTGGCCCTAAATTGCTACCTTGGCTGACGCCTGATCTTGTCCAATATTGGTCCGAAAGGTGCCCACCACAGTCGACGTATTGACGCCTGTCTCGCAGGTAGCTGGCGAAGAAGTTGAGCGTGTGCGGCGTGCAGCCCACACCGGCCAGCTTCGCAAGCAGGACGTCATTGTCGACCGTGTCGAACGCCTTCCGGAAATCGAGATAAGCGACATCTACCTGACCTCCGGCATCCACCGCCGGTACCACCCGGGTCATCAGATGCAGCAAGTTCCCCGTGGTTCCCCGACCCGCCCGGAAGCCATGCTGCGCGTCGGACAATTGGGACCTCACCTGCGCATACATTAAGTGGTGAACGGCTGACTCGAAGACCTTTGCCGGCGCACACAGAAGCGCCACCGGTCTATAGTCACCTGGCTCCGAACCTCCCCGTCCCTTCGGCACTGGTACCACGCGGGTGAGTTTCCAGCGCTCTGGAAAGGTCGCAGTCGCCAGACAGACATTATAAATGTGCGTCAGCGGCTCGACCAATACGAAGCGGCAATCCCTTAAAATGAATGGTGGGATACCATCTGGTCCTACGGAACGCTTCGCCGGTAGCCTGGCGAGCGCGCGCCGCACGTCCGCCGGCTCCAGGCGCGTCAGGTGCACCCGCGCGCCATCGCCTGCCGACGCCTCCGCCGCCGCCGAAACATCCAGCCGCGCTGGCTCTGCTTTGTATACCGAATGAAAGAATTGTGCGAATTCTTTCGCACATTCCATCTCTGATAGTGCCCGCCCGCTTTGTACCAGTAGACATTGTTTCGAATTACCTTTCTTTGCTTTGACGTAATTCCAAAACGCTTTCGGTTCTGAAGCGAGGTGACATATCGACGATTAAGAATCAATCATTTCTATCTTAAAAAAGTAAAATTTTTAGGTGATAAAAAATGTATTTTTACTGTTCAATGATGTAGTTACTGAAGTTAGTTTACTGTACTTAGTTTTTTTTTTATTTTGGTATACATTTAAAAGTTACTTATGGCTGGTATGTTTCGCCGACTATCTCAACGGGTGACACACCTTTTTAAACCTTATTGACTTCACAAAAAGGTTCAGTGAGAATGACAAAATGGCGTCAAAATGTCAAGTTTCTTCTCGCTGTGCAGCGAATGGATCTTGAAGTAGCTGGCGTCTTCAAGCATCTTCGCGTCGTTTAGGGGACTTTGTGTTACTTCAATCAACATCAAAATTTTCCTAGTACATTCTAAAGTCAAAGTTCACCCACCTGTAGTACTTTAGACTTGGCCGCGGGCGGTGTTAATTGTCGGACGGCGGGCCACTCTGCCGTGACCGCCGCCGCCCACTTCGCGGGCCGGGGGTCCCGGAGAGCTAGCAGCGGCTTGGGCAGCAGGAACTTGAGGTCCCGCGCATGCGGGGGTTCCGTCAGGCCGGCCGCGCGGTGTAGGAGCGCCGCTACTAGCGCCGCGTCACGAAGTGTTGCTGCCGGCGGCGCTCCCCCGCCTGGTAGAACTAGTAATAGGCCTTCTAGATAGTCGGGGGCCACCTGGTGGGAATAGTTGTATTGAATTAGTTGGTAGTACTTTAGTAGAGTATAAGTGTAAGTATAAGTGGCACATTAATATCTGGTAATTGAAAAGCTTCAGCTATGTCTGTCACTCAGCTACTTATAACAGACAGGATTACATTTAGGATACAGGATTTTTTACTTCCTAACAGATTTTTGTTTTGGGGGATTGAGAATGCTTCCCCTTCTGAATGAAATGAACTGAAATGAACAACTGAATTGTATGAAATGAGGGCTGACCAGCTGAGTAAATAAAAAGTACCTTATTTAAATGTCACCAAGTGTACAGTACGGCCGACGTATCTTGGCGCGTTTGAACATAGACTTTGCGAACTTTAGCGCATGTGAGACAGAGATAAGGACACGAACATGCTAACGTGTGACTGAGACATACGCGCGAAGTTCAGCCGCACCAAGATACGTCGACCGTACTGTATGTCATGACGTAGACGATTTGGGGGGAAGGCACGTGCAAGGAGGGGAGGGGGTTATGTCTAGCGCACCGACCTGGTTGAAGAGCACCTCAGTGTAGAGCGGCGGCGCGTCCCCCCGCAGCGGGTGGTGCCACACGGAGCGGCAGAAGATGAGGTAGAAGGGGTGGTGCGCGCGCTGCAGCTCCGTCGTCACGTCCAGCACGTACTCCTCGCCCGCCAGCGGCATGGTCAGCGCGTCGCCCGCCACGATGCAGTACAGAGAGAACTCCGCGCGCTCCGCCTCCGCTGTCACGCCGATCTAACCATTGTACACATAGAAAGATTACACATAGAAACAAATAGACTTGATTTAAATTCAAAAAAGACTTGTATGACTGGATAGTTTATGATTTTTTATGCGTCAACGTTATAAAGAATGACAACGCCAAAATGCGCGTTAGATCGCTGACGTGGCCTGGATGTTAAAATCCTTTTATATGTCGACGTTACGTATAATGTCGAAATATCATGTAATAACATTAATTGGCCACGCCCATTTTAGCGCGCTAGCTGTTGGCCAGACGTGCTAAATAACATTCTTAATGAGTTAATAACCGCGTTAGGCCGCAGATGTAGCAAGGATACTTACGATACTTAGGTAAGCTTACTGTATTAGCGATTGTTAAAATGGCACGTACCAGTTCGCAGAGTTCGTTAACGATGTCTTGCACGACGGTGGCGCAGCGCGTGTTGACGACGCGCTCGGCGCCGCCCGGCAGCCGGTACAGCTGGCGCCGGGCGCTCCGCCCCGCCGACACCGCGGTCACCTGGTAGAGAACATTACAACTCATCAGTGAAAGAGACATTGTTAACTTCGTTTGATAGGTTGATTAACCCAGGTGTAACTGATGAAACATTACTTGATAACACAAAAGGATTTATAGAAAGGGACCTGTGAAATTCAGTTGCTGCAATTACAAAATATAAGAAGAGTGTCTGCTATTACACTACGCTTTCCAAGCGTCTCTTAGATTTCCTTGTGTAATCGAAAATCACTATTCATCTATTACCATATAATAAACCTTTCCTTTTACTCCTTACAGTTGTCATCATGTTATCCTCTTCCATAAAATTGGATTGGATTCCATAAGAGATCGCTCCTATAGCGATAAGGTCGCCCTTTGTATAGTACCTTGTTTTTTCTACTGTGTATTTATTTCTGGTGTTGGTGTACAATATAAAGAATGTTTGTATACCTCCTCGACACTGGGTACGTTCTTCCGTCCGCCGCAGCGCAGGGTCTTGCGCAGGTTGGCGAGGCAGACCGCCGCGGTGCCCTGGCAAGGCCGGCGCCGGTCCGCCGCCGCCGCTGACAGATACTCCACTAGGAACGGTCTGTGCAGACGGTACAATATTATTATATAATATAATATTTATTGAAGTTATACTTTTTTAAGCGCGTTATGCAATAAATGGAAAAAATGATGAGAGTGAAATTTTAAGATTTGTAACACGGACGGTGACACAAAAACGAAGGTGACGAAAAACGTCACGCGAATTTTTAAAAACGCTCGTTTTGAAAAAAAAATTTTTTATTATATTTATAAATTTATGTCACCTCTAAAAGAAGAAACATAGGGCAAAACTTAATTCCTAATGGCATTATCCGCCAGTCAGTAGTAGATGAGAGAATTGCTAGGTGCTAAAACCTCTATTATTAGTAAGTAAATTATAAAGCAGTAGGTTTTCTTCGAATGGACAGTTGCTTTTGGCCCTAGCGGCCCGTACAGCTCTACGCAGACAGAAGAGCGAGTTTGGAAAGACTCAGGCGAAAGGCCACTACTATGCCTGTGGAGCTCCATCGATTGCCGACCGGGAATTTCCGTGACAGTGTTTGTTTTGTGATTTGTGTTGTCTATGCTCCTGCGTTACAGGAAATCCTAGTCGACTGATCGGGCTTGAGACTTTAGAAACTTCATTCTTTATTCCTTCTTCGCCAGCAAACGTCATCCTGGTGACTGGCTGGCTTTAACCCATTAATGGCCCAGTAATGGGCACGAGTCTTTCCTCTTGAGGAGGCCTAGAGCATACTCCATCACGCTGCTCCAGTGCGGATTGGTGGAGAGGTTAGTGGCCAACCTGAGTGTCGGAAGTTTTCAAACCGCCCGAGGGCCTCCAACATGGCTTAACGACTGATATCTTATGATAACAACCGGGACAGACGGCTTTACGTGCCCTCTGCTAATTTGTTAAATAACCAGGAGACAGAAGACCCGAGCCAGCATTGTTACATCATTCTTCACCTGAGTGTATCGGAGCAGGTGAAGTACGCGGCCAGGATGGATATGAGCCGCCAGGCGCGCTGGCAGGAGTCGGCGGCCGGCGAGCGGTTCGACGTCGTCTGCTTCATCAGCTGGCAGTACACCTCGTCGCGCAGCTCCGGCACCGAGTGGCAGTGCTGCAATAGAAGTGGACGACGAAACTTTACTTAGTGACTGTACTTGTACAGTACAGACAGAGTAAGGTGTGCAGGCCATGATATTAAAATGATAAATAATGTCTGATGTAACAGGATGTTTGTGTTATATCTAATCAAAGTGCTAATGCTAAATGCTACCCATATACGTAAGGTATGATTAAACTGTAATATTAAACACTGTGGTACGTTTCTGTATCTTGCTCTGCATCCTCTGCATAGGTATTACTCTTTTGCTTTGTGTACATTAATTTGTTAAATTAACTTGGCTCTGTTTTGATACACATAATATGTGTGTGAACATGTACATTGTATTACATAGTAGTACATAGTATATACACATACATACAGATTACATTACATAGTAGTATTTTTATATTTTGTCTATTCGAATCTCAAAGCTGTGTATCAATATTTGTAACAAAAAAATTGTTTAGTTTCTTTATCGCAAGGCTAGGTACTAAATAATAATGCAAATATCGTCATAAAATTTTGATATCTTCTATATAACAGTGTGTCAAGTTTAAATTGCTAATACATTTTCTATTTCCAAGGTACAAAATAGTTCTTCGAGAATTATCAAGGCTTTCAAATATAAATTATAAGCTTAACATCAACTGTTAGCAAATGAATCTGTGGATTATAAAAAAGGTCATAGAACAACATACCATAAGCACAGTGTAGACGCACTTGACCTCAGTCAAGTCGTGGTGCATGGCGCGCTCGGGGGGCGTCAGGTCGCCGCAGTAGGCCCGCACGCAGGTGAAGCACTCCAGCGCGGGGGGCGCCAGCGCGGCCGGCAGCCGCAGCAGGGGCGCCCGCAGCGGCGTCGCCTGCCACTTCACCACGTCCGTCTGCGCCTTCCATGTCCATTCGTTGCGCTTCGCTTTGCTCTTTAGTGATGAATCTGCTTTCAGGATTTCCAATCTGTTGGACATAATGAACAACTCATTAAAGATATTTAATGTAAAGGATATTGGTAGCAGAACCGGTGTTGGGAGTGGGGGCAAGGTTAGGCGACGGCCTAGGGCGCCAGATTTGGAGAGGCGCCACATTTGGGGTGAGGAGCAAAAAAAAGGAAAAATAAAATTCTTAATAAACGTTCCCATTAATTCAGTAAAAAATTTTTGAAGCAAAAAGCTCGATTTAGATTTTCTCATATTATGGGCGCCACAATATTTATTTATCTATATCACATTTGAAATCATTTACGACGTGCAGCTATGACGTGTACCTGGCCGTTGTTTGTTTTGTTGAAGGGCCCCCACTCCGACGGGGTTCCTAAAATGTTTTATGCTTACACTCGACGAGGCCCGTGTAACCCGGGGACCCGTATACGAAATACGGGTGTAGCTACATGCAATGTAATGTCAAATATTATTTTGTGAACTTAATGCGGTGTGAAGGACAAGTGAGCCAAAATTAAAATAAATTTGTCATTGGTTGAGTTATTGCTGATGTTTGCTGGAGTCGGTTACCCGAGACGCAGATTGCACAGCACTATTATTCCTACTCTCATTGAATCTGTTTCATGTTACGGATCAATCAACCGTTAAAAATTTGTATTTTGTATACACAATTACATATTAGAGCAGTTACAGAGTGTTTATTTTAATTTTAAATTTACTTAATTGTTATTAAGCAATAAAATTTCTTATTTCATATATAGAAAAGATTGTTGTAAACCTTGTCATACGGTAGCTATATAAAAGTCTCCGAATTCTAGGATACGCTCTAATTTTTTTTTTTAGAGTAGGTACTTTGTCGATTTGTGCCAATTTTATTGAAATCCGCCCGGATCAGGGAATCAAATCTTGATTTCGCAAGATCTCCTCCATATTTTACAAGATTGAACGGGGCAGCTTAAATCATGTCCGGCCATATCGCATCCGCGCACGAAAGAAATCCTTCGGTTTCATCTGATCTGACAGACTAATTTAAACTTAATATTTATTTACTAAAGCATTTATTGAAGCAATTCTTATTAAAACGTAACTTATATTATTTTAAAATGTTATTCAATTATTGAATATGATTACAATTTTATTAATTTCAATCCAAATGTTTCGGAATGTATATGTTTCCGGCCAAACCCGATTTCCGGACAATTTATTTTAGTTTGGCCTAGGACAATCTAGTTTGTCCCGACAAGATCTAAAATTTAGATTAACTTAGATTAGAACGGGAACCGATTTGTTACGGATTTATATTTTTTCGACAGATCTTTGTGCGAGAAATAGGAATGCAAGTGGCTTTATTTTAGAGTCGGAAACGGCCTCCTTTGATCCTAGGCCGACCTAGATTGTCCCATGAGTAGGATAAACTAGTTTGTCTTATATATACCATATATAGATTATATTTTTTATGCAAATAGTTATTT